>JALGBA010004033.1:0-28893 GCA_023970755.1 Azemiops feae | reverse complement strand
TTGCCAAGACAATTTCAATTTTACACGGGAGAAAACCCGAATTACCAAAGACCTACATACAAACACCCGTGAAAACCTCAGAAAACAAATATCGTACCTCTACGGGGAGGAAATCTACCATCTGACCAGGACCTATGAAAAACTCGAAGTCCAAAGAGCTTCCATTCTATGTGACCTCGCATTCTTACGCAACTGCCGAGATCAAAATTTAATCCCCACATGCTTCCAATTGAAATTCCACTCCAACTCTGCAGCCACCAAACGCATCCTGAAAAGAACAGAGTTGGCCCTAATCAGAAATGAACTTCACACGAAAAGATTCCTCCTAGACCGAATCAACAAGGATCTCCTCACACTTCACCTCAAACTCAGCAACAAGATCCACCCCGCACTTTGGGACAAATCCAAACAACTCGCCGTCTGGAGAGCCGAAACACAGACCACCCTCAAGACAGACACACATACCAACAAATTCCGAAGACTACAGGAACGCCAGAAACAAACCCTTCCTCCCTCACAGCCACACATGAAACAAACAGTGCATAACATCTCAGATAGGATCCTCACCAAAGCCGAAACCAATGTCCTTTCCAAAGGATTCAACTTTGCAGTCGCTCCCAAACACATCCCCACTGAAACCATTATATGCGGAGTTGAAACCAGCCTGACCAAAATCAACCCCGACGACGCTAACAGAATCAGACTCGAAATCACCAACATCCTCTGCACCAGCAAACCCCCCAAAAGCAACTTACACAAAGAGGAACAGACAGCACTAATTAACCTGAAAGAAGACACCAGCATAATAATCCTACCAGCAGACAAGGGCAATGCCACGGTGGTTATGAACACATCTGACTACCAAACCAAATTAACCAACCTACTCCAGGACTCCACATACAAACCCCTAACCACAGATCCCACCACCTACCTGGAAAAAACCACTAGATCCAAAATAAAAGCCTCCCCCATCAGTGAAGAGATCCAGCAAAGAATCATTCCCAGAGAAAAGTCATCCAGATGCCCTAAGCTCTATGGTCTCCCCAAGATACACAAAGGAGGAACCCCACTTAGACCCATAGTCAGCTCCATAGGCTCACCTCTACAAAACCTAGCCAAATTTCTCGCCAAACAACTACAGCCCTATTCAGAATCCATCACCTCACACGTAAAAAATTCATTCCAATTCATAGAGATCATAAAGAAACAAAACTTACAGCCCAGCGACCTACTCGTGAGCTTTGATGTCATTTCCCTCTTCACCCAAGTGCCAATCCAAGAAGCCTTGACAGCTATCCAAACCAAATATAACCCCCCCAAGCACATCCTAGATCTGACCAACCATTGCCTATCCAACACATACTTCATCTATAACGGACAAAAATACAAACAAATAGAAGGAGCACCCATGGGGTCACCCCTCTCACCTGTCATTGCTAACCTCTACATGGAACACTTTGAAACCCAAGCTCTAGAAAAATCTGATCACAAACCCAAACTCTGGCTCAGATACGTAGACGACACCTTCATAATCTGGCCACATGGGAAAGAAAAACTAGACAACTTCCTCACACACCTCAACAGCCTACACCCCAAAATACAGTTCACCATGGAAACAGAAACTAACAAGCAACTTCCCTTCCTGGATGTCTTAGTCTACAAGAAATCCAATGGCTCCCTAGGACACACCATCTACCAGAAGAAAACACACACAAACCGCTATCTGCACGCACTCTCACACCAACACCCAGCACAGATCAACTCCGTAGCCAAGACACTCATCTCGAGAACAAAACGCTTAGCTGACGAACAACACCTAAAAACCAAACTACACACTCTCACTAATGTACTAACATCCAACGGATTCCAAAGAAATAAGATTACCAACTTAATCCAAAAAGAAACCCCCACTAAAATCCAAGACATAGAACAAGAAAACGGCTAAGCTCTCCTCCCATACATAAAAGGCACCACAGACAAAATCAGCAAGATCCTCCACAAACACAACATCAAGACAGCATTCTGCACAAACCGAAAAATATCCACCATCCTAAGAAACCCCAAGGACAAAATTGAGTTAGAAAATCAAGGAGTATATGAAATCCCATGCACCGTCTGCCCCACCACATACATCGGACAAACCAACAGAAGAATAAGTGCACGCATTGAAGAACACAAGAACTCAGTCAGAAAAGAGGAACCAACTTCCTCCCTGGTCCAACACCTCAAAGCCACAGGACATAAAATTGACTTTAAAAATACCAGAACTATTGCCAAAACTGAACACTTTAACAACAGAATAATCAGAGAAGCCATCGAGATAGAAAAACGCCCACACAGCATGAATAAACGAGATGATACCTCCCGCCTACCAGCCATTTGGAAACCCAGCCTTATTGACAGACGAATCCCTAGCACAAGGAGCGACACTGGACCCACACTCACGAAGACCACACATGATGTCACCACCACACATCCACGCAAAAAGCAGACTCAAACCCGCACCGATGATGAGGCACGACCGCGGACCAGAAACCAGACCACAGCTGCATCATTGGCCATTTTAAACCCCTCCATTTCATACGTGAAGCAAACTGACACCCACCTTGAAGATGTGGCACGACCACGAACGCGAAGCCAAACAACAGCAATGCAGCTCTCCATCTCAAATCCCCCTGCAACTCAGACTAATCTGAGCACAACAGGGCCCCCACCCAAGCAGAGCACACACCCCGCCAATCAGAGCACAGCCAACCCCCCATCCAATCAGAGCACAGCCAAGCCCCTAACCAATCAGAACACACCTCCACCCAATCAGAACACAGCCAAGCTCCCATCCAATCAGTTCATACCTCCACTGGCAGTTAAAAGGAAGAAACAGCTGCGATCACACATTGCTTCTAGAAGCACGAGGCCGAAGAGACACCAGCCTGAAGATGACGAATGAGACTTCGTCGAAACGTCGCCAAGACACTTTCAATTTTACGCGGGAGAAAACCCGAATTACCAAAGACCTACATATATATATATATATATGCATGCAGTGTTGGAATTACTACACATTGGTATGATAGAAATAATATGATATAAAAATGACAATAAAGGTTATCTATCTATCTATCTATACACAGAGAGTTTTAAAGGTTTTAATACTTAAGAGACTCTGCTGCAGTCCTAACTTAATTGGCCACAATTTGGCTTAGAATTGAGATGATGTAATACAGTTTTCTGCCCAGTGTCTTAAACAAACTGAATATATGTAAAGAACAAAATTAAGAGAAATTTTCCTCCCTAAACCATCACAATTCTGCACGTCATTTTCTATTGAAAAGTAATCAGTAAAAGTTAAATGTCTCATTAGGGGCTTTTCCCAGTATTTTCAATGACGCTATTCACTTTTTTCCCCACTCTGGACAAGTGAACGAGAGACAGAGAGGAAAAAGGGGAAGTCTCCAGTGGAACGGAGTTCTTAAATGATTCCCCCCCCCCATTTTTCTACCTTTCTTGCCAAAGTTGTTAAGTGAATCGCTGCAGTTGTTAAGTGAGTAACACAGTTGTTAAGTGAATCTGACTTCTCCATTGACGTTGCTTGCCAGAAGTTCGCAAAAGCGGATCACCTGACCCTGGGGCACTGCAAGCGTCACAAACACGAACCAGTTGCCAAGCATTTGAATTTTGATCATGTGATCATGGGGATGCTGCAACGGTCCTAAGTGTGAAAAACAGTCATAAGTCACTTTTCCAGGGCTGTTGCAACGGTCACTAAATGAACTGTTGTAAGTCGAGGGCTACCTGTATAGCAGGGGTCTTCAAACTTGGCCCTTTTATGACTTGTGGACTTCAACTCCCAGAATTCCTCAGCCAGGCAAGCTGGCTGAGGAATTCTGGGAGTTGAAGTCCACAAGTCCTAAAAGGGCCAAGTTTGAAGACCCCTGGCCTAGAGTAAGAAAAATCTCTCTTATATTTACCTGTAGATACCACAATGTCTTGCCAGTTCTGCCCTTTTAGTAGTTATTGTTTTCAACCAAATAATTATGATATTAGAAGGGATTTCCTAAGTCAAAAGTCTCATCTTCTCGGGAGGATATGGATTTTAAATGGGGTCTTAAAATCTATACCTTTTATAGAATTTAACTATGTATTTTAAGAGGGCTCTGGGTAAAATGCTCCCTAATGTTCACCTAATCTTAGAGAGGTCTAGAAAAAGTGCGGTGAAGAGCAACAAAGATGATAAGGGGCCTGGAGGCTAAAACACTGAAGAACAGTTGCAGGAATTGGGTACGTCTAGCTTAATGAAAGAAGTACCAGGGGTGACATGTTAGCAGCCTTCCAATATTTGAGGGGCTGCCACAAAGAAGAGGGAGTCACCCTATTCTCCAAAGCACCTGAAGGCAAGACAAGAAGCAATGGATGGAAACTCATCAAGGAAAGAAGCAACCTAGAACTAAGGAGAAACTTCCTAACAGTGAGGATATTTAACCAGTGGAACAACCTGCCTCCAGAAGTTGTGAATGCTCCATCACTGGAGATTTTTAAGAAGAGATTGGACAGCCATTTGTCTGAAATGGTGTAGGGTTTTCTGCTTGAGCAAGAGGTTGATCTAGAAGACCTCCAAGGTCCCTTCCAACTCTGTTATTCTGAGCTTATGTAGTGATGACAGAGTTGATGTCTTTCATGATGCTTGTTGTCTGATAATATTCATCACGATCATAAACTGGATAAACCTTTGTGTTTTATTTTCACTCTGGACTCTAGTGCATTATAAGTAAAAGAGAATCCACATTCTCCTTCTTTATCTGTATCACATCTGTTGGCTTATCTTTTCCAAGTCAATGAAAATACATTTATTGCTTTCAAAATACCAGCCTAAATTCATTATAAATGAGCAAGGGAGGATTCTATCTAAACCATTTACAAATGAAATCTGTTGCTTTAAATACTAGTAAAACACATTTGGGAAGTCACTGATCTGTTAGTAAGTTGTTGAAAAATGAAACAAGCCAAAATAAAACTACTGGAGAAGTAGGTCACTTCAAACATGTTCAGGGAATTACTGAATCCAATGGGGTTTTCTTTTCCGTATTTTTTTTACCATTAATATATTTGAGGGATTCACTTTTATCATTCCCATGGCTTTATTCTCCTTAAAGGAGAACAGTGATATGAAAACAGTGTCTCAAATATTAACATCTTAAGTAAACACTGAAATATGTAGAATTTCTTGAGCCATATAGGTAGAAGACTTAAGAAGATATGAAGTTATGATGGGCCACAAAAAAGGTGCAGCTAGTCCTCAATAACAATAACAGTAATAACAATAATAAAGTTGGAAGGGACCTTTGAGGTCTTCTAGTCCAACTCACTGCTCAGGCAGGAAACCCTAATACCATTTCAGACAAATGGTCCTCAACTTACAACAGTTCACTTAGTGACTGTTCGAAGTTACAACAGCACTGAAAAAAGAGACTTACGATTTTTTTTCACATTTAACGACTGTTGCAGCATCCCCATGGTCCCATGATCAAAATTCAGATGTTTGGCAGCTGACTCATATTTATGACATGTGTCCAGGGATCAGTGTCCAGGGATCACGGGATCATCTTTTGTGACCTTCTGACAAGCAAAGTCAATGGGGAAGCCAGATTCACTTAACAACCGTGTCACTAACTTAACAACTGCAGTGCTTAGCAACACAAATTTTGGGCTTAATTGTAGTCGTAAATCAAGGACTACCTGTACTTGTGATCTGAATTTGAAGTCCCTGTGTCACCCCCACCCATCCACATTCATGTGAATGTAGTTTATAACAGGTTTTTTTTTGTCGGAAACCAGCATTTCCTTCCAATTTCTGTGGAAAACTGCCAATTTTGGACAGTGGGTAGACTTAACGAGTGCCGCATTCATTAACAACCACTATGTTTGCTTAACTGCTGCAAAAAAAGTCATAACCTTGGGTTAATCACATGGGCACCTCGATTTACAACCATCATGACATACAACAGAAATTGTAGGCTCTGTTATGGTCGTAAGTCAAGGACAGCCTGTACATGAAGTGTTATATCCTGTAATGTTCTTATATAGGGCCAAATTTTAGAGGTGGAGCCATATTTGAACCCACTGTCGGTCATCGTTAGGAGAGTTATGCAGTCTTTTACTTAAAGAATTGATACCCCGAATTGTTTTTATTTTTTTCCTATTTATTTTTTTCCTTTTGGACTGTACTTCACTCCTCCAGACCAGTGTTTCTCAACCTCACCAAGTTTAAGAGATATGGACTTCAACTCCCAGAATTCCCCAACCAGCACACTAGCTCGGGGAATTCTGGGAGCTGAAGTCCTCCCAACTTAAAGTTGCTGAGATTGAGAAACTAAGTCCCCTGACTTCTGCTTCCATTTTTAAAGATGTGGGATTTCAGTGTTTAAGATCTACAACAAGGCTCCTACAACCGAATCAAAGAACAAATTGGGCTGGATTGTTGAACTTAGAAAACAAAGAATAGAATAATAACAAACTACTTTAGGTCCCTCTGTCCTGAGTGCACAATATGTGTTGCTGAAATCATTGTTATAGTTTTGGTCTGCCATATACCAACCTTTATGCTGTCCTACACCCATCTAATGCTCCTCCTTTTAGACTTTTGAGGGTGTTTTTTTTAATATAATTCTCTTTAGATTTTTAATATATTTTTGACCTTGATGTATTTCCTATGCTTTCTAATTGACTGTATCCCTCCTTCCTTTAGCTGGTCTTTGACTGTAATAAAGATTTGATTTGTAGTGCACGTATGCAATGAATTTGTTGCCAAAAGTTTACTTATTTGATTCATGTCCTGTCTTTCATTCAGAAGCTTGAGGCAACCTAAATAATGCTCCTTTTTACTGTATATATCAATTTAGGAAATGCTAAATAATGATGGACTACACAAAGTCATGGATTAACAGCTAACCCGAGTCTACAAATCTTGATGAATATTGTATTCAGACCAAAAGGCAATGTGTTTTAAATACTAGTTGCTTAGAAATAACTCTTGCAGACCATATGAAGCAGATAAAGTCACTTGGATTATGCATATTTACCCCTTAAATATCCCTTTCCCCAGGATAGTTTCACAGCTGCAGCCATCTCGGCAAGAGATGCAGCTGTTTTAAGAAGTTGCAGATAGGAGCTATATAAGTGCTGTTTTTCAACTGTTTCTGCTGTCATATCTATCTTTGCCAATATATACCAGTCCAAACACTGAATTATTCTCGGTGGGGTCCTCATTGTACAGGAGTATGAAGATGGCCTTGAAGAAAGAATTTGACAAATTCCTTCTTAACCAGCCAATCTTTTTAATCTTGTTAACCAACAAATAACCTGGATAGAGAGGAGGTGATGAGGAAGAAACTCAAAGACTGATCCACCTTGATTCACTTTGGTACGAGAGCGAGAAAGAGAGAGAATATGTCAGCCTTCCAAGATTCTGTCATTTAACAATAAAGTGGAATTCCAGTCACATTGTCTAATTGATAAGCCCTCCTTCTGTGAAATATCTCGATCCATTATCTCCCATCTGCCCCCTTCTTTTGGGGGTCCCAAATAGCCTTGAAAATGTGGCTATGCAAGAAAGCAGTTGGAAACAATGAGGCCTGACTACTGTCAGCCCCACTAGGTAGAAAAGACCAGGAAATCCACTTTACAGAAATAAAACTGTCATGGTTCCGACTAATGGAGCACTTCAAAGAACTTCCAGGCATTGTTCATTCTGAAAAGTCTTTAATCGTGAACACAATGTCGGCACATCATGGATGGATGCCAAGATCTGAATTTCCTTTTCTTTGCACATTACATTTCAAGCTATTCCCCTCCCCTATTTTGCAGTCATAATTCACATTCTCCAATTAGCCTGAAGGGCAAAGATTCACTTCCCTTCAGCTTTCCTATCTTTCTCCTCCCCCCCCCCACCATCAACTGAAATTAACTCTAAAAATACCAGACAGTTCTGCATATCTTGTCAAAGCAATAATATCCTATATTAGCAGCGTTGACAAAAACATTATTATTAAAAAAAAATATTGAAATTGGCCACATGAATACAATCTTGCAAGTCTGATTGTGTTGCACCTCCTCATATCCACTGACTGAGGAAGGCATCTGCCTGAATCACTTCCAAATGTTATCTCACCCTTCTGAATTTTTAAAAAATGCTTCAGCCCCTTTCGCCTAGATAACAGTTCCTGCATGTCTCTATCGAGGTCTTCTTGCTTATTCTGTACATCCAGCTTCACTGAGTGACTACCATTAGCAGACACGGTGTTCAGAAAGTATGGAGAGAAGAGCAATAAAGATGATAAAGAGTCTGGAGGCTAAATTGTATAATGAACGGTTGAGGGAGCTAGGTATGTCTAGCCTAATGAAAAGAAGATTAGGGGGAACATGATAACTGTCTTCTAGTACTTGAGAGGCTGTTATAGAGAAAAGGGGATTGACTTGTTCTTCAAAACATCAGAGGGCAGGACAAGAAGTAACGGGTGGAAAATTATTAACAAGAAATCCATCCTAGAAGTAAGGAGAAATTTCCTGCCACTGAGAACAATTAACCAGTGGAACAACCTGCCTCCAGAAGTTGTGGGTGCTCCATCACTGGAGGTTTTCAAAAATAGACTAGACAACCATTTGTCCAAAATGATATAGGGTCTCCTGCCTTGAGCTAAAAGACCTCCAAGGTCCCGTCCATCCCTATGAGTCTATATTCTATGTTAGATATTATTTTGATGATCGTGAGTCTGTTTTAACATATATATTTTTTGTTGTCGTCGCTTGATATAAGTTGTGCAGAGCCATTTGGAACTGAGGGGCATATAAACCACAGTAACTAAAAAATGCTGACCTTTATTCTCAACATTTAAAAAATATTGAACTCTTTACAGATATGCCACCATATCTCCTTTTGTATGTTTTAGTTTTCCTCCTGTGGTTTTGCTATGTAAAGGGCACCCCTCTTAATTTTGCCAGTCATAACACTCTATCAACTAATGAAACCCAATTCATCAAGTTATAGCCAATTGAGGTAATCTGAAAATTATAAGCAACCAAAGGTTAATATATAGAGAAGCATTTTTTTTAAAAAAGGAACAAAAATATAAAGCCTACTGCTAAGGGCAGAACAAACCGAGTTGTATTTAAAAGGTGGCAATATATATTGAATTTAGAATGCTGGCTATGGTTTTTTTTAAAAAATGGGTTTATTATTAAAAATATTGAGAAGCACATCTCCCGCTCCACTAAAAATACTGTAGCCAAAAACCCGAGAATCTTAATAACATAAGCTTTGGGGTTGCTTTGTAAGAACATCATAAATACATGTTTGCTAATGCAAATTTCAAGCTTGTAGAATTTACTTTTTTGTTTTAATTAGAGCCTAGAGGATTACTAGGAAGGGGTAGGTGCAAATTGAGAGGGAATTACAGCATAGAATGTCTCCAAACACTTATACAGGTCAGTAATTTGCTTTCCTATCAGAGCTAAGTTTAAATCCTTTTGTATGAGTGTTCATGTTGGATCCCAAGCTGGAATGCCTGAGAAACTTCATTTCAGAAATATTCAGAAATATTGTCCAGCCACACTTCAAAAACCTATAAGACTAGCAAGATGCACATATGCAAAAATTGTAATGTCTCAGAAATCTGTGACTTGCCTCCCAAGTGAAAAAAAGAAAATAAGGCATCTACCTAGTATGGGAAAATATATTGTACAACAATACAACAAATATATGTGTTAATGCAAAGTAAACAGAAAAATGTTTTATATAAGATTAGACTGGACTAGACTAGATTAGAAGAATAGATTAGAATAGATTAGATTAGATTAGATTAGAGTAGAGTAGAGTAGAGTAGAGTAGAGTAGAGTAGAGTAGAGTAGAGTAGAGTAGAGTAGAGTAGAGTAGAGTAGAGTAGAATAGAATAGAATAGAATAGAATAGAATAGAATAGAATAGAATAGAATAGAATAGAATAGAATAGAATAGAATAATTGACCAAGTGTGATTGGACACACAAGGAATTTGTCTCCGGTGCATAAGCTCTCAGTGTACATACAAGTCACATGTGATAAATCATGATCATAATCATAATACAATCATCATAATCAGTGATAATCATAAGATACTAAACAATCTAATTTCTAAGGAGAAATAGATTGCAAGAAGTATGAGTACCAGAAAAGATATTTAGAAACACACACACACACGAGAAATATATCTGAAAGAACAAACAGTTTTCCATGCTGATTTCTTTGCCAAATATGTATATTTCGCACATTCTATTAGCCCTTTGAGGTAGTCCAGACAAGAAGCACAACTCTGAGTACTAATTCTATTTTTACTCTGAAATTATATTAACAGAATCTTGCAAGACTGAAAGTGTTTCTTCTTTCCTTTTACTCTCTGGAAAACAGGGAGGGTCCCTTCTGAGATGCTTCCCACACCTCCTTTCCTTTGGTTGGCTGAAATATCTAGATAACTAGTTTTCTAGTTTGTGGCTTTTCCTCCTGTCTCCCAAGGTCCTTCTCACATACCGTTACACTTTCCATGTTTTAGAACATCCTAACCTGAATGGAGATAAGTCTTCTAAAACAACATAAAGGTATCAATTGACCCTGAGGCAGGTGTCCAACCTTGGCAACTTTAAGACTTGTGGAGTTCAATTCCCAGAATTTCCCAGCCAGCGTGAATTGCTCATTCAATACTAGGCATTTCTTGGAGGGGGGGGGAAGTATTGGACTCTGAATTCCAAAAACCTGGTCTCTTTTGATCCAGTAAGTATAGTTGTCTGTTTCCAAAAGCCACAATAAATAAATCTGACTCATGGATGAGAGAGTTTAGCTGATTATGAAAGTTAGATCAAAATATAAACTGTAGATTGAACATAACTGGTAGCCAATGGGCAATATCCATAGCCTTTTTTTTTAACATGGAAGATTGTTGCACTCTTAGAAAAGGTCCTCTTAAATGGAAGCTTCTTTCCACGATCACAACTCTTCCTACAAAATTCTAACTGTCAATGAGATCTAAGAACTCAAATGCCACTCTAAAACTGAAGTTATATTGGTGGTAGTAGCTCTGAATGCACAATGTTCACGAGCATTGTGGGGTCCCTGATATTTCTTGGAAGCCTTCACACTCTTCTTGCAATTATGTAGCTGTGTGAGAGCTGGTATGTATGTATGCATGCATGCATGCATGTAGGTATGCAGGTATGTAGGTATGTAGGTAGATAGGTAGGTAGATAGATAATACATAGATAGATGACCTAGATTGTTGGGGGCAATATGCAAATAATGCTTCTACATTGTAAACTGCCCAGAGAGTGCTGTAAAGCGCTATGGGGCAGTATATAAGCTTAAATGCTATAGATCAGACATGTCAAACTCACGACGTCACGTGACGTCGCGTGACGTATCGGAGCTTTTTTTCCATTGCCGGCAATGGGGTGGGTGCGGTTTCCTGGTAACGCATCCGGCCCACGGGCCGGCAGTTTGACACCCCTGCTATAGATAGATAGATAGATAGATAGATAGATAGATAGATAGATAGATAGATAGATAGATAGATAGATAGATAGAGATAGACATACAGACAGACAGACAGACAGACAGACAGACAGCGACAGCCAGACATACAAGACAGAAAGACAGGTGAGGCTACAAATTGTGTTGAATTATGTATATATATAATATATGGTTTGGATAGTCATGGTTTAGCATCTTGTAAGAACCCAGCCAAATGTCAGCCAAATGTGGTTCATTCAATAAACCATCTGAAATGAAAGACAGTTTAGACAGCAGGATAACAGACTTGGAAAGGGACCTTGGAGGTCTTCTAGCATTATGAATCAATAAAACAATCATGGCCTTTAGGGTAGAAAGACATTTATTTATTAAAATAAATTTGGAGTTGATGCATTTCAGCTTTCCTCAGCTTACTCCCAATCCCATGTCTGAGAATACAACTCCCAGAATCCCCAGCTCAAATCCCCAAATATTGAAACATTTAAGCTGCAGTACTAATACATACCAAAGTTTGTGGCAGTGGCTATGAAATGCCTAAGCTTTAAGAAACTCTCCCTCCCTCCCCCACCAAACCAGGCACAACAGCCAATGACAAAGGAGTCACCTTGGTGGGTTTTCATTAGAGACTAAGGCAGCTCCAGCATATTCTGTTTATCCAGCCATTCATCTCCACCACCGAGAGAAAAGCTTTGGAAAATTAAAGGCAGCTGAAACTGTGTCACATCACAGAGATCTCAGAGTGAATTGAGAAGTGACATCAGTTCAGGCACCCTTCTTTAAGGCTCCAAACTAATTGTGATGAAATGCATTTAGACCGGATCAGGTTTAATTTTGAGAGAGACAGAACTGTGCCTTACATCAGCAATTCTGGAATCTCAGGGTGGAAGTGAGCAGAGCCGGTGCGCAAAAAAAAAAAACTTCCTCTGCATTTATTTTTTTCTCTTCTTCTTTGTGCAATCAAATCTATTTCTGAAATCCCTTTCAAAATTGATGAGAATTTGGGGAAATGAGGTCTGAAGGGGTGATAGATATTTACTGATGAGATGTCTAAGAATGTTGGGGTGGAGAAAAAGAATCTGATGGGGGAGGAAGAATGGATGGATGGAGAGATAGACAGAGATAGAGATAATAAAGATAGAGAGATGGGGATGGAGATGGAGAGAAGCTTTGATTGCTGTAGGCTACAGTGGGAAGTCTTCAGCAGGAGTATGGATTCATTCTTACTTATAATAAAGAAATGTTTTTAAGTTTCTCCCAAGGATGAACTCCCTGGATATAGGGCTAAGTGTTTGGAGAGTCAAGATTTACTGCAATGTATCTACCATGATTGCCCATACTTGTCTATCATGCCTATAGTTTTCACCCAACTATATTAGACAGAGCACTCATCAACCGAGCTTCAGTGGAGGTGACCTTCTGAAGGTGTCCCTTTTGACAAAGATTTGTTGTAGACCTGAGTGAAGGGACTCTGTTCTACCTTGAGTCATTTTCTCCATCTGATCCATCATCTGGACAAAGCTGCTCAAAGCTTCAAGGTGAAGCTACTCAGAAATAGATAGATAGATAGATAGATAGATAGATAGATAGATAGATAGATAGATAGATAGATAGATAGATAGATAGATAGAGAGAGAGAGAGAGAGAGAGAGAGAGAGAGAGAGAGAGAGAGAGAGAGAGAGAGAGAGATGAGAGATGAGAGATGAGAGATGAGAGATGAGAGATGATAGAAGAGTAGCATTTCAGTTTGACTCTTTGATCAGAGCTCTATCAAATCAAAGGGCCTCTTCAGAACTCATTATATAGAGATAAGAATGAGAGGATTCTTCATACAAGGATACAAACTATGAAATTTCTTCAATTATGGTTGGCAATGAGCCATTTAAGCTTTCACGCTCAGCTCCAGAGATCTCTCCTCCCCTTGCCTTTTGGTTAAATAGGTGCTGCTGTGGCTCGGTGGTTTCTTAAAATCCACATAATGTTACACTGGTTAATGTGCAGTGGATGTTACAATCTGCCTCCTGATCTTTGGGCTTGAAAGCTAAGCTAAGCTGAGTCAGACGCAGTTAGTTCATGGATGAAAGACCAACACAAAGTCCAAGAGCTGAAATCTAGAGTGGAAAGTCAAGAAAGAAAAAAGAAAGGAAGGAAGGAAGAAAGAAAGAAAGAAAGAAAGAAAGAAAGAAAGGAAGAAAGAAAGGAAGGAAGGAAGGAAGGAAGGAAGGAAGGAAGGAAGGAAGAAAGGAAGGAAGGAAGGAAGGAAGAAAGAAAGAGAAAGAAAGAGGGAGGGAGGGAGGGAGGGAGGGAGGAAGGAAGGAAGGAAGGAAGGAAGGAAGGAAGGAAGGAAGGAAGGAAGGAAGGGACCAGAAGAAGGCAAATCACCATCTTTTCTGAACTGTTGCCAAACAAGCTCCGTAAATATATCCATGAAATCACCAGGAGTCAAACTGAACTCAGTGTTGACCAATTAGGGTTTCTTCTCATTACATGACATTAAAAATGTTTTTCATGTATTATAAAATATGAATTTTAGCCCCAGGGTCTTCTTTTTAACAAAGAGACCACAGGATTAAAAAATAGAGAAAGAAGGATGATGATGATGATGATGATGATGATGATGATGATCTAGTTACAAGTGTTGGTGGACTTCCTGAAGTTCTCCTGATTCTGGGCTTCCTGATCTTCGATTTATTTCATTTATTTAATAGCCATGGATTTTGAGTCACTAGCTCAAAATCACCCAACGAGTTTCTTCTTTGGCAGATGGTGGGTTTGTACCTAAGTTCTAACTACTACGCCACAGGCTGACTCTTAGATTTCTCAAGCCAAAATTAAAAAGCTTTTCAGATTGTCCCAGGTCAAACCTAACTGCTTTATGACTCAAGGAAATGGACTCTGAATCAAATCTTATGGTCTCTGCACACCCCTAATATTAAAGCGCTGGGCTACATAGCATTAGCAACATTTTAGCCATTAGTTTTATAACACTGCTCAAGGAAAGATCCGCCATCTATTATTCTGTCCAAAATGCAAAGGTCAAATGTTATTAATTAACACTGCCACACATTTCACTGGAGCTAAATTGTTGTTCTTAAATAGCTCCTTGATTGAGAACTGATGCCTCATTAATCTTAAAATGTAGCAACTCGGGAATATCACTAAAGTCAAACTGAATTATGACTGATGTTATCAGGACTTGGCTGCTTCGGTTCACCCATTAGAATCTTCAGTGACACGGCTTTAAAATTACAGAAAGACAAGCAAAATTTTCCATATCTCGCCGGTTATGTACAGACGCTTGGGCCACATTGCGCATAAAGCTGGATCAGTAATAAATCAGTTGTCCTCCGGGAACCTTCGAATTTTCTGAGAGGGAATTTTTTTTTTGTTGTTCCAGAGAAATTTTAGCGTTCTTTCCAACAGGAACGGAACCAGGATACAGTAAGATGAAGCAACCAGATTTAGGCAAGCTTTAGAAGTGGGTAGATCAAGGCAGATCTTGCAACAAGCTTTGGGTGGTGTGCTAGTTGTGCCCTTTCTTGGATCATTCTATTCACAGCCACTCATGCCCTTCTTCTTCTTCTTCTGCCATATCTGTTATCGGACGTTGGCGATCATGTTGGCGATCCTGTTTTTATCAGCAGCCGCACGAAAAAGTGCTGCTGAGTTTTGTCCAAACCATCCTCTTGAGATTTGTTCTGAAGTCAATATTTCTTTCTTCTGCCTTGACGCTGCGTTTGCCTTTCATAAGTTCTTCCCTGTAGAGTACAAATATGGAGTATGCCGTATTTTTCTGGGTGTCGCATCACATGTCCAAAATATTCTAACTTTCATTTTTTAATTGTTTTGATGATTTCCCTTGGCTTTCCCAGGCGGCTTATCACCTCCTCATTTCTGATTTTGTCAACCCAGCTTATACATAACAGCCGCCTGTAAATCCACATTTCAAATGCTTTTCTAGTCTCTTCAGGTGGCCTTCTGTCAGAGACCAACTCTCTACTCCATAGAGCAGGATAGAAAAAATATAGCATCTGACAAGCCTGGTTTTCAGTCTTAGGCTTATGTCGTGACTGCAGAAGACCTTTTTCATTTTGAAGAATGCTGTTCGAGCTTTCTCATGCCCTAGTCACTCCAAATTTGTTGTTGTTAGTTGTGAAGTCGTGTCTGACCCATCGCGACCCCATGGACAACGTTCCTCCAGGCCTTCCTGTCCTCTACCATCTTCTGGAGTCCCTTTAAGCTCACGCCTACTGCTTCAGTGACTCCATCCAGCCACCTCATTCTCTGTCGTCCCCTTCTTCTCTTGCTCTCCATCTTTCCCAGCATTGGGCTCTTCTCCAGTGAGTCCTTCCGTCTCATTAAGTGGCCAAAGTACTTGAGTTTCAACTTCAGGATCTGGCCTTCTAAAGAGCAGTCAGGGTTGATCTCCTCTAGGACTGACTGGTTTGATCGCCTTGCAGTCCAAGGGACTCGCAGGAGTCTTCTCCAGCACCATAGTTCAAAGGCCTCAATTCTTTGGCGCTCAGCCTTTCTTATGGTCCAACTTTCACAGCCATACATTGCAACTGGGAAAACTTTTTCCCAGTCACTCCAAATTAGACTATCATAATGCAGTCTACATGGGGCTATCCTTGAAGAGTATTCAGAAGTTTCAGCTGATGCAGAAGGCAGTTATCTGTGCTCCTAGGACAGCACGTTACCCCTCTGGTTGCCAGTTTGCTTCCACATCCAATTTAAGATGCTGGTTTAAAGTCCTTCACGGCATGGGACTGGGTTGTCTGAAGGATCACCTCTCCCCCTACCCATCAGATCTGGAGGAGCGGGCACGGTGTGAATACCACCTGCCAGGGACCTAATTTGGCTAATCCCAGGTGGTGTCAAATGAATGCAACCAGAACCGTTCATGAATAGTCTCAAGCAGAAGCTTTATTGCTAGTCGCCTATGTTACAAGAATCTCGTCAGACTGACTGCATCCCTTGGGAATGGTTAGATAAGGTTTCAGGGATTCTGGGGGAGGTCTTTCTGCAGTGCAAGGATCCCTTCTTAACACCTCCCTCCAGTCTAGCTGGAGATTCCACCACAGGTGGTGGGTCTTCTATGCACCTGCTTTATGGAACATTCTCTTCCCAGGATGGTTAACTCCATCCTTTTTTAATGTTCTGGAAGTCCCTCAAGATGTGGTTAGTCCATCAGTCCTGAAGTCCCAGGGAACTGAAGACTTTAGATGGCTCCACTGTTGAGGTGGATGTACTCTCTCTCTCTCTTACTCTCTCTGCCTGCTTGGGATTTGTATATTTTTAGTTTTAATCATCTCCATGTTAACACTTATTTTTCTATTTCTAAATGTCTGTTTTTATATATGTATTCTTTTTTAAACAACTATTCTACACTGCCCAGAATCACTTCTCAGGAGATAGGTGGCTATATAAATTTGATGATGATGATGATGATGATGATGACGATGACGATGACGATAATAATAATAATAATAATAATAATAATAATAATAATAATAATAATAATAATAATAATAATAATAATAATAATAATAATAATAATAATAATAATAATAATAATAATAATAATACAATGAAAAGTATTGGAATCTTGCAGCAAAATATATGTGCAAGAAGCCATGACATTTACTGGATAGATGCTCAAAATTTCTCCTGCGGTTATTTGTGGCCATCATTCTTCAATTTCCTGGAGAACAAAATTGCTTCTATGTTTTTTTTTTCCCCCTTGCCAATCCTGCTCAATGCCCATTTCCCTTTCAATTTAAGTAGGAAGGAAAAGTTGTCTTAAAGTGCCTGAATGAGAAAGCAAAAATCTTAGGTATTCTTCCCTGTTTCTCTCTCTCAAGAAGCTTGCAAGTCAACATTCCTTTATTTCCCTGTTAAGAAATTGACACAAAGAAAAGAGGGAAAGAAGAGGGGGAAGGTGATGGTTCTTCGAATGTAAAACACAATCTTCCCGTTGCATGTCCTGTCACTGAAGAATTTGTGTGTATTTATCAAGTTTCAAAGGTAGATTGGACTACCAGGTTAGCAAGCGAGAAAAAACATTTACTAGGGCAGTGATGGCGAACCTTTTAGAGACCGAGTGCCCAAACTGCAACCCAAAACCCACTTATGCATCGTCGAGTGCCAGGTGGGTGTGGCCTATTGGGTGGGTGTGGCCCAGTGGGTGGGTGTGGCCCATTGGGTGGGCGTGGCTGCGGTGGTAACGGCAGACTGGGTGGGACTAAAAAGTTCAATCAATCAATTCCAACTTTGCAAGATCTTTTTTTTCCCCACGAGAAGTTGAAATTGACTGATTGAACCTTTTTTTTTTTTTGCACACGGCCGTGGAGGCCTACAGCGAAAAGGTTTTATAAAACCCAGCTGAAGGCCTAGGACTGGGGCGACGGCGCACGTGCCCACAGAGAGGGCTCTGAGTGCTGCCTCTGGCACCCGTGCCATAGGTTCGCCACCACTGTACTAGGGTAATGTGTGGGGCAAGCTCTGTTATGTAATCAATTCAATTCCGTGTTTAGATGGAGAGAGGAATCAGCTCAACTCTCACGTTAGAAGGATAACACATTATAGAAAAGGTAGAGTTCTTTCAAATTTATGTTAGCATTAACATAGCCAGGCTGAAAAATCTCTGCATGGAAGTAAACATTTGGATTTCTGTAGTCCAGGTATAGCATCCTTATGTATGTATGTATGTATGTATGTATGTATACATAAAATAAATAAAAATAAATAAATATTGTGGGGGTCAGGAAGAGTGTCTCCTCTGTCATGGCACCTGCCCTCTGGAATGATATGCCCGAGATACAGATGGCTCTTATGTAGAATCCCTGTTGGATGGATTTTCTGTGGCTATATGTTATTCCTAGGACCGTTCATAGTTCTGTGTGTGTGGTATATTTTTCAGTTGTAAGCCATCCAAAATTCTTGGAGTTAGACAGATTGAAGCAACAGACTCGGTCTCCTTTCATTTATCCAACTATATTTTAAAGTTGTAATAAACATTGATCATTAGGGAAGTAGCAAGGGACGTTTTGCATTTCTGCAAAGATGCATTTTTTTGACAATGCAAAATGGTTGCTGCTGTTTCTTTGCTAGTCATATAACTGTGCTGCCTGTACTTTCTGCTGTGGAATAGGAAGTTAGGGAGACTGAATAACAGGATAACAGAGTTGGAAGGGACCTTGGAGGTCTTCTAGTCTAACCCCCAGCTCAAGCAGGAGACCCTCTACCATTTCAGACCAATGGCTGTCCAGTCTGAAGGTGGTTGAAGAGAGGACTGTGCAAGGAAAAACAGGATCAAGTTACTCTGTGATGATAACTTTGAAGATTAACCTATATAAATATGAAATTTGCATGCCGGCCTGTTCCAATCTACTAATTAATTAACCTAATTGTGCATTCTTGTGATCTAGTCTGGATTGGGACACTGGGCATGGGCCTGTAGATCCTAAGCCTTTTGTATATCCTTTTTCTAAAAAAAAAAAAAAAATTAAATTGCCTTCCCTACTTTGTCAAGTGATATATATGCATGATTCTGAGCAAAACTGTGACATTGATTTAGAGTACCGTCAATAAAGACAAATAGCTAAAGGCACATCCAGGCTTTTGATATTCTTGCAGGATTTAATGGCTGATTGCTTCATAGATTTTAGGCAGAAACTTCTGGTCTTTACTTTTTATTACACTCATTGCCAGAATTTGTTTGCTTTGAATAATAGTTTGAGTTCGAGACGTATTTATTTCTGAGCATGAAATAATAATGCAGAAGACTTTGCAACCAATGGGGTGCTTATTTACAGAGCTTTGAATAACAAAGACTGCGCTTCAGATATATGTTGCAAAATGTGAACAACATGAAGGGACATTTTATCATGCTTGGCGGAAATGTAAAAAAGCTAAAAGAAAAAATCTGGATTCAAATACATATATTAGAACATAGAATAATAGACTTAGAAGGGACCTTGGAGGTCTTCTAAACTAACCCTCTGCTTGAGCAGGAGACCTTAAACCATTTCAGATAAATGGTTGTCCAATCTTTTCTTGAAAGCCTCCAGTGATGGAGCACCCACAATTTCTGAAGGCAAGCCGTTCCGCTGATTTATTGATCTCACTATCAGCAAATCTCTCCTTAGTTCTGGGTTGCTTCTCATGATACAGAGAATTTTAAACAGAGATTAAAAATAGTATTAAAATACAGAGATTGATACAGAGAATTTTAAACATCAATATTCAATTGAAGCCAGAATGTTTCCTTTTAGGACTAATTGATAAAACAGTTAGAAGAAAGCCATGGAATATTATTTTAATATATGATTACTTTGGCGAGAATGCTATATGCAAAGAGATGGAAAGATTTGACACTACCCACTATGGAGGAATAGTTGGTGAAGTTGACAGATTATGCTGAAATAAATCAATTCTTTGATTATAAAAAAAAAGACATCTATGTTTATTGGTGGCTGGAAGCCTCTTATGGACTTTTTGCATAAAAACAAAAAAAATGATTTATGATTATTAGACAGTATAGATTATAGAAAGGAATAAGATATAACTTTACGGAGAAGCTAAAATATATTGGTATTTATAACTTTTGTAAATAATATCAGATATGTAATATAATATAAATAATATCTTCATATCTTCTTTCTTTTTTATTGTTCTTCACCTTTTTTTCTTTTCTTGCAATTTTTGCTTTTTCCTTGATTTCTTTATTTTCATCATTACCTTTTATTGCTTTGTATTATTTTTTATCTCCTTAAAAGTGTCAATAAAAAAAATGAAACAAAAGCGAAATATATGTCCATGGTTGAATGTCTGACTTACCTATACAGAAAGATACATCTGCACATAACCATTTGCACAAAACACATGCATGCATCATGTATGTTAACATCATTGTCACGCCTTCAAAACCAAAAATACTGCATCCTAAAAATATCATTAATTAATCTGAGGATGATTTAATTGTGTGCTTTAGCAAAAAATAAGGGTGAGGATTTGGATTTAAAAGAGGTCAGCCCATGCAGAGATTAAAGATAGTGTGCGACTGGCCCACAAAAAGTGTGGGGGGGAAATGTGCTCATTATATGTATAATTTAAACTTGGGTTTGCACAGCTGGAAACAAGAGGTTATTTTGAGTTCTGCTCTCTGGAGCTTTGACCTGGAAAAGTTTATAGAGAGAGAAAGAAAAAAGAAAAAAAAACCCCAAATATATCAGAGTTTCATACCTGATCTTCTCCAGCATCAAGACTCACATATTTATGAAATAGTTGGATGATACAATGTAAGGTCATGATACACATTTATCAAAGCCTGGGGTTTACAACAAAAAGGTCCCTTATCTAGTAATCTGGTGCCAGTGATTAAAGAAACCAACAATGCATTCAATGTCCACTTCTTGAGTTTTCCTTTTTGTTGTCATTGCTTGTGGTTGCGGTTTTAAAAGACGTCTCTGCCTTTATGAAGGGCTCACTTTATTCCCCATTTTATACACTTCCAGTCTGCCATTAAGGCATGAAAGGGGGGGAGGGGAAGTGACAGAGATCGCAAATTGTTAATCTTCAACGACTGCTTTAGTTTCTATTTTTTAACGTGTTGCAGTCCAAAAGGCTTATGTTTGAGCATAAAAACTTGTATCAGCCAAAGAATCCCACTGAAGGAAGTGCAAGGGACTTGAACAAGCTACCAGTGCAAATAGGTGTAGTCAAGAAACCACATTTTTCACTGATCCTTCCCCTTTGTTTACAAATGAAAGTAGTGCGTTTCCGTTTATGCCCTGTTCCATAAAATTCCTTCAATAGTTAAATGGTTAAAAACTAAGTTCTTGAAAAAATCAAAACATCAAAAAAAAAAAAAAGGAAGAAAAAGCCCCAATGCAGCTTTAAGCAGTCCTAATCAAAATTAAAACAATGTGAGGAGTTATTTACAAAGAGGAAAGTGGGAGCCTATCAAGACTGTTCTGCTCCTCATTGAAGTCAACACACTTTAGAAAATATATAATGTCCTACTGGATTGGTCCTTTGGCCCTTCTTAGTCTAGCAGTCTATTCTCACAGGGTTGAAATGAGGGGTCCTTGGTGCTCTCTTTTCTTGCAGACGTTTCACTACCAAAACTAGGTAACATCATCAGTGCTTGATAGGAGTGGCTTTGTGGGTGAAGAGAAGGGAGGAGAGGGAGAGGAGAGGAGGAGGAGGAAGGAGGAGGATACTGTGGGGTCCTTGGTGCTCTCTGAGCTTGATTGTTTTCTTGCAGATGTTTCATGACCCAACTATGTAACATCATCATTTCTACTACTATACAATTTTAGTTGATCCTACAGGGAGTTCTGTGGCCTTGTAGATGATGTCCATTTGAGGTGATCCTCAATCGGCATGGATCAAGTCTTTTTAGGGACCTTTCCTTTCACCCCTCAGGGTGATTGTGGGTTCAAAATGGAGATTGTGGGGTCCTTGGTGTTTTCTGAGTTTGATTTTTTTTTTTGCAAACATTTCATGACCCAACTAGGGAAGAGAGTGGGATTTGCTCTCTGTTTATATACAAGTGGCTTACCCTGTTAGTGTTGGTGGGGATATTCTTGATGGTTCCAAGGCTAGTTTATTGTTTACTGTTTGGTTGTTTGTCTGACTTGGTAGTTCCTTTATTGGGTGTTGTTTACTTCTTAATTGTTGGACTAGTATTAATCTTGGTGTTAATCTAACAGTGGACAACCAACTGCATAAGGAAGCCCGCTAGT
The DNA here is from genome assembly GCA_023970755.1 of Azemiops feae. Classification (NCBI taxonomy): domain Eukaryota; kingdom Metazoa; phylum Chordata; class Lepidosauria; order Squamata; family Viperidae; genus Azemiops; species Azemiops feae. The sequence goes on along the minus strand of JALGBA010004033.1, from coordinate 6,599 downwards.
CTTCTTCAGAGAAAGTCCACCTGTCATCAAAGCTAATAGACTCTGATAACTGTAACTTCCATAAATTAGTCCAAACTTTCTTTGAAGCCAACTGATAGCCAGCAATACATCTATGATATGAAATACAATCCAAGAAACAAGATATAAAATTTAAATGCGCAGCAGCTCACGTAAAGTTTGTTGCTGCTGACTTCCTGATCAAACTGGAAGTCTGAATATGCAATCAAAAATTATCTCCTGAAGAAAGACAAAGTCAGAGATAGTGATCTCCTGTTAATAATCTACCCAACTATTTGATCCTAGTATTCCCTTCGGTATAATGGATGAATCTTTTGACTTGCTTTCTAGAGGTTCTGATTAGTTCCACCCTTGGGGATATAGAATTCATTAATGATGAATGTTCACTGTTATTTTGATGATTTTTTTTCCTATTTTCATCAGGACGTCTACTTGTGTTATCTACCCTGCAACTCCATGCTTAAACAACCTATAGTATTAGAAAAGATTAATCATACATTCCATTTCACTTTGCATAGAAAAAAATATCCGCTCTTGGTTTTATTGTTCGCTTCATGAGTTTAAGTTATTCTTCTTGTCCTTTTCTTTTAAAAATCGTTGCAATAATTAAACTATAAAGTAGAGTTTGGAAATATCATCACAGAAAGAAAGTTCACATTCATGTTTCTATGGTGACCAGGTATGTGCTGGCTTTACCTTTTGGCTTTAAAAGTTACTGAAAAGCTTTTAAAGCTATAGTAGTGATCTTTGGGGCAGACAAAGCAAAATCCCAGTTAGAAGGTGCCACCATTCAAATAAAGGAAAAAATAAAAATAATCAGCCACCGAAAGCCATTTATTGTTCTAATTTTGCATGCATTTATGTTTAGTAACACTCCAAACATTAAACACTCGATACTATCTAGCTTTCCTTTTCCCAGAGATCGCATCCCATGTTTACTCATGGTTCACTTAACCTGGTTTATTCAAATAAACTAATTTTCTGAGTCAGGCAACATTGTCATCAATTAATCACCCAGCTTAGATTCATACCACATGCTAAATTAAAGCATGCATGGATAGTTTGTGAGTCATTTTGCCTCACAAAGGACAGTTTTATATGGCAGTCTTAGGCTGTTTGCTTTCTACAATGAATTTGTTTGGAAATAAAGCCAGTTGAAGGAATACAGTAGCTGTCCACATTGCAGTTTATTTCTCAGATTGGACATTATGCTGGTATGGGAGTTTGCAGGGGGGTTTGTATAGTTAAAAAATAATCCAAGTGGCAGCTTGCAATGATGAAGCTCCAGCTTTTCGTAATGTGCATCATTAGGAGCTAGTCTGGTCTAGAGATGAAGGCACCAGACTAAAAACTGGGAGACTGTGAATTCCAGTCCTGCCCTAGGCATGAAAGCCGGGTGGGTGGTTTTGGGCCAATCATCAGGAGATGGTGAGTTCTAGTCCTGCCTTAGGCATGAAAGCTGGCTGGGTGACGTTGGGTCAATCACCGGGAGACGGAGAGTTCTAGTCCTGACTGAGCCATGAAAGCCAGTTGGGACCCTTTGGATCAGTAACCAGGAGAGGGTGAATTCTAGTCTAGCCTTAAGCTTGAAAGCCAACTGAGTGATTTTGGGGCAGTGACTCTCTCTCAATCCAATTCATCTCACAGAGTTCTTGTGGGGAAAGTAGAAGGAGAGGGGAGTTTTAGATAGGTTTGCTGCCTTAAGTTATTTATAAAAAATAAAGGTAGGATATTAATAAATAAATAAAATCACACATACTACACATAATTGCTGGAACTCTGATCTCAGCACCGTGGCTGCCATCTTGACATTTTTGATCATGCCCTGCAGATATCTCTATCCATAGTTTCTCTGTCTCAAATATTCAATTTATGTTTTCCTACCTCTTGATTCCTTGCCTTCCCCCCCACCCCCAAACACACACTTTTAAAACTATTAGATTAAGTCGTATGGGGGGGAAAGTGTATTCAGAATACATCTTTCCATGCTTCAGGAAAGATGTCTTTTTCCATATCTATACGTAGAAAGTACATGGATCGCTTCTTCTTCCATTCCGATGATCATCGTCTTGAAAGCCCAACTTTCTTTCTTCCCCCCCCCTTTTTCTTAAATAGTAAGGAACTGCTTGTGAATAATGTACACACTTCAAATTATTTAGTGTAGATTTGAATAATGGATGACTTGGAAGAAATAGTTCATTGTTCGCAGAGAATTTGTGGAGAGAAAGACAAGCATGGCCCATTGGGTGGGTGTGGCCAAGTGGGTGGGTGTGGCCCATTGGGTGGGCGTGGCTGCGGTGGTCAGAGCAGACGGTGGGCATGGCCAGGGTGGGCGTGGGCACCTCGATGTTGCTCGTGGAGAGGGACTGGGGCGAAGGCGCGCGTGCCCACAGAAAGGGCTCTGCGTGCCGCCTGTAGCACGCATGCCATAGGTTTGCCACCACGGGATAGGGTCTCCTTCTTGAGCAAGGAGTTGGACTAGAAGACCTAATAGATCCCTTCCTGTTATTCTGCATCCGTCACTTATACACTGCTACTTGCTTACTCCCTCCATCCTGCTTCTCATAGCAGCTTCAGTCCTTACTTCATGATCTAAGAAAGAACATTTCTGGATTAAAGTTAGGATACACAGATTCAAAAAGAAGTTTACGGAAGTGAAGAACTTTCTGAAATCTTGCAGAGACTTATTATTAAGAAAACGGCAAGGACTTATTACTGAGCAATAAGTTAGAGATCAAACACCAGGCTAGAAACCCAGAGCCAGTTAGGTGCAGTGGTTAAGGCACCAGACTAGAAATTAGCAGACTGGGAGTTCTAGTCCCACTTTAGGCACAAAGCCAGCTGGGTGACCTTGAGCCAGTCACTCTTTCTCTGCCCTAGGAAGCAGGCAATGGCAAACCACTTCTGAAAAACCTTGCCAAGAAAACTGCAAGGACTTGTCCAGGAAGTCACCAGGAGGGTAACACTGACTCAAAGGCACACACAGACGCATACACAAAATCCCTTTGTGCAACATGGAAAGTGAGAAACTAAAGTTTGCATTTATATAAAGATAAGACTTCGGAGTGGCATATAAGCTGGACTCTTTCCTGAAATGTTTGCAATTAGAACTCATGGCCAATCTTTGTTTTGATTTATTTGTATTGCTGTGCTGCTAAATAACCCCATCATCAAAAGTCAGAGTTCTGACTATAAACCGATTTTTCTTTATTTGGCCTTTTTTTGCATTGCTGTCAATGACTTTTTCTTTCTTTCTCTCCCGGAGGGGGACAGTAAGCTGGTTGAGGAATTATTGACAAATGTAGTAACAAGTGCCTTATACCAGTGATGTATGGCACTCACATCTTAGCCAAACCAGCTACTCTTCCAACAACACGTTAGCAAGTTGACAGGTTTTAATGATGAATTATTCCATGTTAGCACTGCGTAAGGGAATACAGTCAGATTTTTCATTAAAAAATAATTCAGTAGACATGAACAGAGCCCCACTGTATATCGATCCCTCTGTAGCATTACTATACAGGAACAGCAAAGCAAGGTACAGAATTAATCAAGGTAATTAGGCCACATGATTTATTAGGAGACACATAGGAAAATAACTAGCTTGATGCATCTCTGCCTTTCAGTGAACTTGGCCGTGAAATACACAGATCTGGTCATTGCACACTCGACGATTTAGAGAGGGTAGGTCTTGAATATTGCACGAAACCATGATTTGCTTAAACATAGTTTATTGACTGAACCACAATGGGCTAGTCTCATACAACACAATAAACCATAAATCAGGTTATATAAATCCCAGTGGCTAAATTCTGGAACAGGCAGAGCCAAAACGGAACTGCATATTGGCCCAATAGGATATGGACACGTTGTTTATTTCAACCTCTCATGCATTTTTAAAAAAGCATTATCATTTTAAATTTTAAAGCATCAGGATTATTTATGAATGTATTTATGTACTTCTACACATGATCTTTTATGCAAAATCCACAGTCCTATATGCATTTTGCCAGGTATGTATTTATTTATTTATTTATTGATTGATTGATTGAACGGAGAATTGTGTTCTACTAAAACCGTATGATCCAACAAAAAATATATGATGTTTTCTCTCGTGCCTTGTAACAGCACTAAAATACCCACAGGACCCTATTAAAAAAAATGAAATACATAAAATAAAATAACAAAACAGAATAAATAGACCTAATACCAAGGAGCGTGAATGGAGTGGAATGGAATGGAATCAAAACACTAGCAGGGCTGAAATGCCAAAGTGCCTCAAAAGGTTTTCAGCATGTCAACATTTCACGCCAAATGTTGGATCTTTATTTTCCTTTAAAGTGAAATTATTTTTTCCCTTTTTTCCTTGCAAGAGAAAATATGTGTGGATATAAGAAATGTGAGTCGAGTTCTTAAAAAGGGCAAGATGCATGATCTTTCAGCAACGTCACCCAATCCATACTTTGATCTTCCAGGATATCCCTGTAATCTTTGAGACGGGACTGACATCTTTTTGTAGGCATCAAAGGGCCACGCAAATTGATTTGTGGGCATCCGAACTATATTTTCGACTGAGTCACATTTTACGCGACTGAGTCATTTGTTTTAGACGATCAGAATGCAAAGCCAGCTTCTTCACAATTTCAGTGTCTTGCCTCCCGGTTGATCAGGGAATGCTGAGACAACAACATGCGGCAGACATTAAATCCAGACCTGTGCAGCTTATGAGTCACCAGGCCCAGCGCATTCCATCTGTGCCTACTCCGTAAGTCAAGAAGTCTACGGTGTCGTTTCCATGAGAATTTGAAAGGGCTGGCAGCCTATGATCCTTGACTAGGATTGACTGCATTGAGCATGGTAGGTGGGAGTTTTCTTCCTGACCTGCTCTTAAGAGAGTACCAGCCCATTAATGTGGGTCAATGATTTGCACATTGTAGGACAACGGTTGAGGCTGGGGGATTTAGTCCTGCAGTTTTCAGAGTCCAGTATAGGATTTTCATCTTCAGTTTTACAACTAAAATGGTGCCCCATAAAATGGCGAGAGAAGATTTGGTATTGCTCAGCAGCTTCCTTCCTTCCTTCCTTCCTTCCTTCCTTCCTTCCTTCCTTCCTTCCTTCCTTCCTTCCTTCCTTCCTTCCTTCCTTCCTTCCTTCCTTCCTTTCCTTCCTTCCTTCCTCCCTCTCTCCCTCTCTCCCTCCCTCCCTCCCTCCCTCCCTTTCATGGATACATTTATTGAGCTTCTTTGGCAACAGTTCAGAAAAGATGATGGTTTGCCTTTCTTTCTTTCTTTCTTTCTTTCTTTCTTTCTTTCTTTCTTTCTTTCTTTCTTTCTTTCTTTCTTTCTTTCTTTCTTTCTTTCTTCTTCCTTCCTTCCTTCTTTCTTTCTTTCTTTCTTTCTTTCTTTCTTTCTTTCTTTCTTTCTTTCTTTCTTTCTTTCTTTCTTTCTTTCTTTCTTTCTTTCTTTCTTTCTTTCTTTCTTTCTTTCTCATCCTTCTTAACTGCCCATCTCCCTCAAAGAGATAGGTCTTTTCCAATTCCGTTATTCTGTTATAAGTCCAGGAAGTTTCACCGTGGCTTTGTGAAGGCTTACTTTTTTCTGATTGACATTAATTAGCAGGAAAAAAAGTTCTCAGATTCTCACCTAGCAATCTCTTCCAACTCAGACAATGCCAACCAGTGGGTTTTCCTGGATCTTCCGGCATTGGTATCTCTGATTCCTTTTTCTATCATGGAATCTAAGCGACAATCTTGAAGTAATACACACGACACATGTATCTTCTTTTTTGATCATTATAACAACCCTAGAAGAAAAATCGGTATTCTATTTTTTATTTTGCGGCTGGTGGACGGCTTAGCCCATTTTTCTGCAGAAGTGAGAGCTGGAGTCAAAACTTTCAGAACTGCAGGCAGCTGTTTAACCAGGTCATTATATGGTACATTAGTTTTGTACCATGAAAAACAAACAGAAAAATCTTATCCATTCTTATTCGGCCACATAAGCCAGATTTTGAGATAAGACCCTGGCGGTGTAAAATTGGTTAGCTATGGTACTCAAGTTACTTGAATATTGTATCGTCAGGCTCTTAAGAGACACACTGATTTTAATTTTAATTGGCTTTATTTATTAGCAGATTTGGTCTTGACCCTGTTTAGTGTTTGGCAATTCGTCAATCATCCATGGCTTTTAATATTTCCCTACTGCTCCCAATCTGGTTGCTTCTTATTTGGGTCAATAAAATCACGATGGGATGTTGATAGAATGCAAAAGAGGTTTTTGGTTTTACAAGCCTGGGAGGTTATCACTGATATTGAAAAGACTATAAAAATAATGGCAATGAATCATCATGTACCTGGATTCATCCCAGTATTCAAGTATTCAAGGAACCGTCCTTAGGCTGAGCACCTCTTAGCCTTATTAGATATTTAGGGCTTTACATACAATGGGGACATGGTGGCTCAACTGTTAAAGATGCTGAACCCGCCAGTTGGAAAGCTGACAGCCTGGATTCAAGACCCAAGTGCCACACGACGGAGTGAGCCTCCATTATTTGCCCCAGCTCCTGCCCACATAGCAGTTTAG
>JALGBA010004032.1:0-18199 GCA_023970755.1 Azemiops feae | reverse complement strand
TGTCATTATGAGTGACAAAATGATGAATGCCATAACGTGCTAAAAGTTTCTTCAACGGAATATTCAAGAACTCTTTACCTGCATCTGTCTGTATTTTTCGGGGTGCGCATCCTGTTTCAAAGATATTCTGGAAGGCGGATGTAACTTCCCTCCCTGATTTATCAGATAAAGGGGAGGCCTAGGGATATTTAGATAACACATCGATAACTGCTAAGATGTACTTTTTCCCATGGTTCTCCTTAGAAAATTTGGAGACATCTATGAGGTCAGCCTGCCATTGATGATCTAAGCCAGACACGACTGTTTTATTTCTAGGAAAATTAATTCTTGCAGGCTTATGAAGCGTATAAGCGTCTTGCCCTGACAGCCACGTCTTGACTTGCTTCATGGTCAGGTTTTTATCATGTTTTCTAGCTTCCTGAAAAAGGGTATTCACACCTCCATAACTCCCTACACATCCTGGTGTATAATAAATACGGCATAGAAGCTTTTCATGCATCATTATACTGAAAGACTCCTGACAAATGGTCAAGCATTGATGTTAACACAGTCTTTTATTGATTATACAGAGTTCAGAGGGGGCATGGCTCCACCATCAGAAAAATACCCCTCATCATCACTATCAGAAGATAAAGGACCATAACACGCTATTTTACAATACGTTGACCCACCTGTATCCCACAAATCATGTCCGCAGTCGCAAGCAAACCAGTCTTTACACAAATTGCAGCTCTTTAACTCACATGGTAGATAGTGCGGTCTCTGGGATAGCTCAGAACCCCGGTTATAGTCTAGATCAGAAAAATCTGCAGAAGCTTTGTGACCGTGGCGATTACCACAGGAATATAAAATTGGGGTGTCTTGAAATGTGTTATTAATTCGGAGTCTGCAAAATATAAAGCACATCCTGTTAGTGTGCTATCCGCTCCAGCAGCATTTACATTATCATAAATAAAAACATATTTACTTACCATTGCTGGGAGATAATGTAGCATCATTCACCATTTCACAGGATGTCCAGTAAGTACTCTGCACCTCATCGTTAAAGTTACAACACACCATGCTACAGCCGTGCAAAACGGGTCTGAATAAAAAAATTTCTTTATCATAATCCCTGCAACAGATTTTGTTGCATTCTGCCGGCTGGGGCCTTGTGTCAGAGCGTGCAACGCTAGCTTTTGCTGTTGTTTTAAAAACAGCTTTGGAATCAGCGGTTGCCATCTTCAAAAGACTGCTGGAATTAAATCGCTAGCGGTTCAGGCCTGCCCGCACAAACTCCCCTGCCCCTTGCAATGACACGTCCTTCAGCCTTGCGCATGCCCAGAATCATGGGGGGGGGTATGACATGCCCGGGCATGTCCCGAACAAGGCCTAACCCCCCCCCTTTTTTTTTTTACTAGCAGACACAAACACGCATGCCCCAGAATCGCGGTCCTGACATGCCTGAACAAGGCTTAACCCATACTTGCCGCCTGGCTTCTTGCCTCTTGTGAGCATTTTAATTCCTGTTAATATTCCTTGTCTTTTGCTGTAGGGGGGCAGAATAAATTTTATTAAGGCCGTGCTTCGAACGGTTACATGGGGATTTGAGGGTGCAATTGGCAAAATATGTGTCTTTAGATTTTTACAAAGGTAAAAATCCAGGTTTTAAAAGGGCTGTGGTTTGTTTTTTCCCCTGCATTCGAGGAAATGATTTTAAAACCGCCTAGAAATAAATACCTTTTAGAAAAGAAGGGGGTTAAATGCAGGGCCTATCTGCCTTTTAGGGGCTCCTTTTTTCCCAGCTTTTGAGGCACTGATTTTTAAAACTCCACAAAAATTAAAAGCATCATTAGGCTAGAATGATTAGAAATAAAAAGCATTTTTTATTTCACAGATCCCCAAAGTAGGGCTGGTTTCCCAAAAACACAGGCCTCTGTTAATTATTCACTTTACTTAGCTTTTTTTGGTTTTGAATGACCATAGAATTAATCTAGGGTTAAGCTAACCAGAGGCCTGACTGCCACATCTTTCTTGATGGGGGTTAGGTTCAACATGCCTTATCTGAAAATAGGGCTGTTAGAGCTACTCATGCTTATCTTGATGGGCTTAGGCCAACACGTCATATCCGACTAGGGTTATGACCTTGTGAGCCCTGCACCACGTGGCGGTGGATTATGCACATCACATCCGGGGGAGGAGGGCTATGCATGTAATATCTGGAGGGTGGGGGCTGAGCACGTCACTTCTGCTTAGGGCCATGACCTGCTGACGTAATCAACACGTGGGTTTGTTTACTTTGATGACGTCACTGATCAAAAGTGCTGATAATTTTCATTAAAAAAAGGTATACACTACTTCTACTGTGCTGATTTATAATATCTGAATAAAATATTCACAGAAGCAGAACTGGAAAGTCTCTGAAGGTCTACCAAGGGCAAAGAATTCAAGCCCTGCCAGAAGTAGCTCAGGCTGTAGAAGCAAACCAAGGAGAGTTAGTAGTAGAGGAAGCCAACATACATGCTAAATCATTTTCATTTCCAAACCTGGCACCCTCTCCTCAGCCTTCTCTTCAAAAAGAATAAAACCCTCTAACTAAACAAAAAATAATAATTTCTGCTACATTATATATGTAGTAGAACAGTATGATTATCTATGCTTTATTTACACATGGTTTTGTTGTACCCAATTCGGATCTGAGTCTGGTGCTGAAGCCAATGAAGAACACCAGACACGAAGTGCAAGTTTTATTTCCTTTTATTGAAGCGCTTCAGCAAAAGGGATCCTAGCTAGCAAAATGCCAGGACCCAGAACAAAGGATTAAGAAAGCTTTATGCAATTTCATTAAAGTAGAAGGCAGGACAAGGAGGGATATATAAGAAATATCATCTAATAAACATTTTAGTAATGATCTAACAATTTGTTCTATTGGTGCCCAGCGATTCCTATTCCTAAGCCTTGGCTAATAAATGCTCCAGGAGTTTTTAAATACACATTCTATTTGCTCTAGGCCAGAGGTCCCCAACCTTTTGGGCATCAGGGACCTGTTCCATGGAGAGAGGTTTTTCCACAGACCAGAGTCTGCATGGTTTTGTGTGCTGCCTGCATCCCACGGATGGGACTTTGCTTGTTTGTGTGGACTGGTTGCTGGCATGCCGCGACCCAGTACTGGTCCACGGACCAGGGGTTGGGGACCCCTGCTCTAGGCCATCCCTAGTCCTAACTTCTAGCTGAGGTATGCAGGATATCTAACTCTTTGTTAGTTATTAGTCCTCTAACCACCTAGAATTGTTACAAGTATTACATGTACACGTGCATATTCTCTGAATAAACATTCATTCTTGATAAGACTCCATAATTACAGGCATCCCAGTTTTCTTTCAAGTTCATGCCATAGCCTTGCTTCCTTTTAGCAGATAGCCCATCGGTTTATTTAATCTAATTTTTTTGTTACTATATGTGTAAACTGAATTTACAGATTGGTAGACTACAAAGTAGTATATAGATTTACAGATTGGTATACTACAACATAGTATAATTTGTGGTTCAATGTTGGGCAACCTTTTAGTGGATAAGAGCAGCAGCTAATAAACAGAGGCTATGGCGGCATTGGCTAAAGAATGGGATGGAGAACATGGCACACTGTGGTGATGCTGCTTCTGAAAATATTAAGTTTAGATTAGTTTTAACTGTTTTCATCTCTAAACGACAAGAAGTAGGGCCTTCAGTTTTCCAAGTCTGTTTAAAATGAGCTTTAAAGACAGAGAAAAGGGGACTGTGGAGGAATTGTACAGGTCCTAAAGTTGTAGCTTGCTCATTCTTGCTTTTGCAGTTTTCCGGAAGTATTAGGGCCTCTGTAAAAATGCATCATTCAGAACACAGTGAAAGGTCTCTTTATCAAGCGCTGTCTTCAAACGAACATGTGCCGAGGCGCGTCCTTCCCGCCTGAGACAGGAATCTGGTTCCCGGATCACAAATCCTACAGCTTCGGAATTACCGGGTTTTTGAACTCCAGCTCGCCGCTGAAGCATTCGACTCAAGCAAAAAAAAGCCTACGGCCTGTTCCTCTCGCCTTTAACGACTGACTGACACAGCAGAGAGAAGAGCAGGATTGTCCCCGCCCCCCGCAACGCTCCTCCCCTCCCAAATCTACATTGCCAGCGAGTGCTGACACATCTCGCTCTCTCAACCACGTTGCAAACTCCTCCTCCGGTAACTTTACGGGTATTGGAAGAACAGGAATTGTGGAAAGAAAAGGAAGAGGCGGCGGCGCCCGAAGCGCCTCGGCGGCCCACAGCTTTGAGCTTGAACGGGGAAAGCGCGAAGAAATTAAAGCAAACCCGACCGCGGGGCGGAGAGAACATCCAGCCGCCACGCCACGGACTTTTTGAGCGAAGCGTGACCTCCCACTACAGCCACAGTCCTCAAAGTGCCACGACGTCGAGAAAGCAAAGCAAACGATTCATTTCCCACGAGCCGCAGGTAGGACCCGCACTGGAGTAAGTAAGTCTGTGACTAAGCGCGTGCTTACAATGGAGTCAGTGAGAACAAGCCGGCCTTGTTCTTTCAGAGGAAGCGTCCATAAGACCGGGCTGACGACCTTTCGGCTTCGTTCTTTCGTGCGCAGCGGAATATCCCGGGTTAGCCCGGGCCCCGCAGCGCTGAAAAAGATTGGGGCTACATAAAGCTCCACATTTATCTCTAAATGGCAGCAAACGGGTACAGAAAATTCCAATTCTGTAGTGCCAACCAGTGATCATCCGAATGTTTGCATACTATATCGGGGTAGGACTGGCAAATATACTCGGGCTGCTTGTCATGGGCCAATGTCTCTCTCTTTTGCTTTAACGGTTCATTTTAAGCAGTGATTGGATCCAGTCTTGAGGAAGTTAAGGAAATTTGGAGAGGATTTGGGGAGAAAAAGATAACTCTTTCACGTATAAGGTGGGCGGTGAAAGGCAAGACGTGCGAATAGCCAAGATTTTCTCTAGCTGGGGAAAAGATCGGAACGGGCTTCCTTCCGCCTCTGACTAAATTGTTATTTTTCCGAAGCTTGTCTTTCTTTCCCCAGAGTTTGGGGGCTTTTCGAGTATACTCCGTCACAGTATAAATGTTTTCTTTTCAGCCTATAAATTTTAGAGCTACCACAAACTAAATTCACTGAGATAAGGTTGGCCTGAAGGTTAATATTAAACTAGAGTGTAATTCCTTTTTCTGATGACGAAAGGTGCATTTTGGCTTGGATTTATTGCTAAATTAATCTTATCTTTTTTAATTTTAGTATTTTTGCTGAAATGATGCTAGGCAGAATTGAAGAAATATTTGTGGGAGCCATAGATTTCGTCACAAACTGAAAATTCAAAGAACTTGGACTTTAAGTTTCTTAAGGAGTAATCAGGACTTAAAGGCTCCAGTGGATAATCTAAAAAATATACTGCTGTTTTGAAAAATATCCTGAAATGTGAAATTTTCCCTCTCTATTTTTCTCATAAGAAGTAGCAAAGAATTTTAGTAACCGTGGAATTTTGTTGAGTTAAACATAACAGATTAACTTTAATATTGAAAATATTGACTAATTTGTTTTTCTACTATTGTTTGAATGAACAAATAAACATTTAAAAATGGATAAATACGATGATCTTGGTTTAGAGGCAAGTAAATTTATAGAAGACCTCAATATGTATGAAGCTTCCAAAGATGGTCTCTTTCGAGTAGACAAAGCTGTTGGGAATAACCCAGAATTTGAAGAAACCAGAAGAGTTTTTGCTACAAAAATGGCTAAAATTCACCTGCAGAAACAACGAGAACAAGAGGAACTGGTGAAAGGAGCCTCCGGGGCTTTGAATGGTGGATTTAATTTTGGTGGTCAGCTTCCAAGTAATTTTATAGTCAAAGACAACACAGGAACAAATAAATTGCATCCAGGAGAAAATGTTGCTAAGCCCCCTTTGTCTGTACCATCAACAGTATGTGCAGGTCATCAGCTCGCTTTTCCAAGCCAGCCTCAATGTCACAGTGATGGGGAGCGAAAAAAAATATATCAAGATGACTATGGATATAGCAACAGTCTACAGGGTCCAGAAACTCCTGGAGGATCAAGTTGCCACAGATCAGGTCAGATGAACCCAGCTGGTTCTAAGGCAGTTCTTCCTTCCCTGTCATGGGATGAACCCAGCAATGGTGATAATCAAACAGGTGTTCAAGGAAGGAGGAAAAGTGCTGGTAAGCTTTGCAGCCAGAAATCAAATATTGGCTCCCATTTATGGTCAAACAGCCAAGATGACTCATTGCAGAGAAGCCCTACAAAACCTCATGCAGATCTTCATCTATGCCAACAATCTCAAAGCCCTTACAGATCTTCAGAAAGTGGGTATGGAAGTCAGGAAAGTGGAAATGAAAGCTCTGGACTTAAGAGCTGTATCCAAAACCTAACTTGCCAGAGACCATCTTTTTCCCATGATAGTACCCCCTTGTCTTCTTCAGTTGGAATTGATGATGAATCAGCCATGAGATATTCACAGCAGAAATCTCCATCATGTTCTGTTTCATCAGTACATTCTTCTCAGACTCTTTCAAATCAGTCTGTTAATTTTCATCCAAATAAAAGTAGTGGAGACAACCACCCAAGGCACAGCAAAAGCACTCAACCTTCAATTTCTACTCCAGTGCCTTCAAGTGCAGATTATCAGCAGCACAATATTCATCCATACACTTCAGATCATTTTGTAGTTCATGGTCAAAATCACAGGCTTAAGTCTTCTGGTTCTGGTCTAAGTCTTGAGCAGAATTCTATCACTGCAACATCTCATGGACCAATGATTTCTGATGTTCCCAAATGTCCTTTTAAGGAGAGTATCACTGTTCAGCAGCATGACTCTGGTCCCCAAGAAATGTCTGGTTCTGCAAAAATAAAATTACCCTGTCAGATGCTCCTTTCACAGCAAGACCAAGGGCCCTCTACTGCTGAATTAAAATTAGAAGCTCTTACTCAGCGCCTGGAGCAGGAGATGGATGCATGTCCCAAGGCTGACTACTTTGGTAAGTATATGTATTTTTTTTATAGCATAATGTACATCTTTTAAAATAGTGTGTTTAATGATAAATGTTATAATATTTATACCTGTGAACATACTTTTTCATGTATTTTTCTTTATTGTTGATCATTGGTTTAACTAATACTTTTAAAATTATACTTTCTGAAAGCTACTATTTTAATGTAATAACTTAGGTAGATAATAAATTAGAGAAGAAATGAATTAAACCCTTTTTTAAAACACGAACTTTAGTCTTAAAGTATGCAGCCCCAATTTTTCTTTCCTAAAATCATTTTTTCTGGAGCAATAAATTAAAAGTTAATAATTGGTTTACAACCAACATTTTTGGGAACTTGGCAGGTAGCATAAATAATAATATTGGCCACACACTTGTTATTTTGAAGTGAATGGGGAAAAGATAGGCGTTGCACTTGACTGTACAACTGTGCAAAGCATTTGAAAGAGTTGTTTTACCAAGCACTTTAGTAAAACAAAGTACTTTTACACAGGGCATTACATCCTTTAAAGATTCACATAGCTGCTTTGAAGATTCCCTCCACTTGTTTTCATGTACCTCTACATATTTAGATAACACTTCCTGCTATGGCAGCAAATGCATGCAATAGACAGCCATGGACTGCTTTCAGAGCAGCCATGCCAATTTTCCAAAGGATGCTGAGGCCTTAATGCTTCAAGAAGTTATTTGCTCATAGTAATGTATTTTGCAAAGCACCTGTTTCAGATTCTTTGCAGTTGTACTTGATGGTAATCTGTTCTGATTTTAGACTGTTTTTGTTTGCAACTAAGTCAACAACTTTCCCAGCTGATGACAAGGAATAGTTGCAAAGTTGGCTTTCAATCCCTATTTGTTGGATTCACTGTATGGTTGTTGGGATGAAGTGCCAAGACTTTTCATTATTTTAGGAGGAACAGTTGCTGCTTAAGCTCCTCACCTGTGTAAATGATAGCAGTGCAATGAGTCAATTGAGGGCACATTCTGTACAATTAGTGGCACATTCTGTACTACATGTTGATTGGGCGTGCATGTCATGCTGATTCATAATGGGTTGTTAATGGGTATTAGTTACTATACCCATAGTCCTCATCTCCTGATCACAATTGAGCCCAAAATTTCCATTTCTAAGTTAGTTTTGCCCCATTTTATACCCTCTCTTGCTACAGTTGTTAAGTGAATCACTACAATGGGTTAAGTTAGCAGTTAAGTGAATCTGGATTTCCCATTGACTTCATCAGAAGATTGCAAAAGATGATCACATGACCCTAGGACATTGCAACCGTCATAATTACATACCCTACCCTGAAAATAAGCCCTAACTTATTTGGGGGGGGCTAATATAAGCCCTTCCCCTAAAATAAGCCCTATTTTTGGGGTGAGGCGCACGCCTAAAAATCAAGCTAGGGCATGGTAGGACTGCCACAGCCAGGCCTCCCACGCCCTGACACCTGTCAAGCCGCTGCCGGAGTTCTTCTGTGGTTGCTTGCGGCCGCATGACTTGTTTTGGACTGGTGCCGCCACTCGTGGCAGGAGGCCGCATAGTGCTTCGGGCCGGTGCCACCGCTCATGGCAGGAGACCTTATGGTGCTTTAGGCTGCCATCGTGGCTGCTTGCCATGTGGCACCACTCGTACTGGTGCCGCCGCTCGTGGCAGGAGGCCACACAGCACTTTGGGCCAATGCTGCTCTCACGGCTGTATGCCACGTGGAACTGCTTGTGCCAGTGCCGCTGCTCGTGGCAGGAGGCTATGCAGCATTTTGGGCCGGTGTCACCACTCATGGCAAGAGGCCGTGTGGCACTTTGTGCATGCAGCCGCAAGTGGCGGTGTGGCCTCCTGACGCAAGTGGCGGCACTAGCATGATTGGTGCCATGTGGTATGCGGCCGTAAGTGGCAGTGGCGGCCCGAAGCACCATGCGGCCTCCTGTCACGAGCGGTGGCAACAGTGCAATGTGCCACATGGCATCCAGCCGCAAGCGGCGGCAAGTGGCTGCTGAAGAAATCAAGCAGCGGCGTGACAGGTGTCGGGGCATGGGAAGCCTGGCTGCGGTGGTCCTAAGGTAAGACATCCCCTGAAAGTAAGATCTGGTGCCTCTTTTGGAGGCAAAAAATATATAAGACCGGGTCTTATTTTGGGGGGAAACATTCAATATGGTGAATGCCTAGATACAATTACTAAGCAAGTTATTTATTAATCATCTTTTTGGGGAGTTACTGGGCATGTAAGGAATCTTGTAACGAAAGTAGCCAATGCTACTGTGAACCTTGGTTTATAAGTTAATATGTTGTGTAAATTCAGCCAATTGATGGTTCTTTTGTAGACAATCGATAACAGGCCAAGACTTAAATTGATGTTGGAATTTAGCCAGAGAGTGAATATATAAGTTGATGAAGTAGCTGCACTGTATTATACTGTCCCTGTGTTAGAAGGTAAGCAGGCAGAGAGGAATGACTATAAATCCTCTGAACAGTTCCTTGCAACTCCTTGTGCTAATGAAGGATTTTCCTTCAAAAATAATGCAACGAGTATAACTAGAATTTGTAGAACATTTAGTGCAACTTATCTTAAATGCACCAGTTATGAAAGACTGTTAGAGACAGATATTCCAAATCATTTTTTAAAAAGACCAATTAAATATGGCATATTTAATTCTCAAGACTACCATGTGCCTCAGAAAATAAGACCCATCCAGAAAATAAGTCCTAGTCTGATTTTTTAGGATGTGCCTAATATAAGCCCTACCCCAAAAATAAGCCCAGAGGAGTGTACATGGCCAGCACAGGAGGCGGTGAGCATGGGGGCCACACAGGAGGCAGTGAGTGCGTCGGCTTGCCCGTGGCCACGTTGAGCCAAGAGGCTATGGGGCATGTTGAAATCGTCTACCTGGCACGGCCGCAGGCAAATCGAGCGATGGGGGGACGGAGTGGGCAGCATGTCAGGATTGCCTGCCCTGGCGTGGCTGTGGGCAAGCTGAGAGACGATGGGACAGAATGGCAGCACATCGGGATCGCCTGCTTCCTCCCGTGCCTCTTCTTTCGCCTGCTGCTGGTGCCGCCGTGTGAGCCTCCCGCGAGCCAGGTGGCTGCACAGCGCATCCAGATTGCCTACCTCCCCCTGCCTCTGCCTCCGCGCTCAGACTTACCTGTGCTGCACCAAGGGGATAGCGGGCTGCTGCTGCTGGACACCATCAGCACCCACATGCTCGCCACCTCTTGTGTGTGCTGGCGGTGGGGTGCCCGGTCGGGCTGATCATCCTGATACCGTGTTTCCCTGAAAATAAGTCCTAATGTATCTTTTGGTGCAAAAGAAATTATAAGACCGTGTCTTATTTTCAGGGAAACATATATGCTTCCTATTGTTTATTCTTTCCTTCAAAATGTGTTGAATAAAGGTGACATGTGTTTCACTTTGCAGACAAGACTTTAAAAAACATTTTGATGAAGAATAGCAGACTTGATGAGGTAAAGAAAAAAGAATTTCCTGGTTTTGCCTTATTTTCTTGGTACCTGAAATATTCTCATTTATAGCCTTATGGGTGGTTCACATAATACAGACAAGTACTGTGTTGTTGACTTTCTCTTTTCTGTTCAAACCTTTCTTCATATTTTATTTAAGTAGATATTTTTTAAAAGTTGAGAAAAGATGCATATCAAGAAATAAGATGTTTACAATTTATCTTGCAAAACCATAAATCTCTTAAGATTTCAGATACTTTATTTTTATATTTATATTTTGAAAACAGTTTTTCTTAAATATCAATTATTCAAGAGTTTAGATACCAACTACGGCAGACATGTCAAACACAAGGCCCGCAGGCCGGATGCGGCCCGCAAAGTTTCATGTGGTCCGCGAAGCCATCCTGGAAACAGTGAGGGAACGGCCCCCGCTGCCTTGGCCCTGGCCCCGGCCGGCAGCCAATGTACAATTTTGTGGTGGCCATCTATGCTGAAATGCATTCAGTCTTGGCTTCACAAGGCCGTCTGGAAACAGCGAGGAACCAGTCCCTGCCGCGTTGGCACCGCCCCCTGGGTGCATGCTGGGGAGGTGTCACCCTTTGTGAGGAATGAAGAAATGCACCATCGCCTGGAAGTGGCCAGCAAATGGCCCTCACCTACTTCACATATCTGGCTTGATGGGCTCCGGGGGAGGGGTTTCGGCAGGCAGCGGGGTGCTCTCCTCAGAGCGCTGAGAGGCTGAGCCAGGCGGCGCAAATCCAAAAAGAAGTGCGACGCTGCCCAGCCCCCAGCCTGCCCAGTCTCGGCAGGCAGCAAGGTGCAAAGCTGGCGAGCTTTGTGAGGAGAGCGCTCCGCTGCCCGCCGAGGGGCTGGGTGTCGTCGTGCTTCTTTTCAGATTCGCGCCACCTGGCTCAGCCTCTCGGCGCTGTGAGGAGAGCACCTCGCTGCCTGCCAAAACCAGGCAGGTTGGGGGCTGGGCGGCATTGCGCAGGTAACATTGACTCTCACGCTGCTCATGACATCCCCTCCCCCAGAGCCCACCAAGCCAGATATGTGAAGTAGGTGAGGGCCATGTGCTGGCCACTTCCAGGCGATGGTGCATTTCTTCATTCCTCACGAAGGGTGACACCTCCCCAGTTGCATTTCTTGCCTGTTTTTCTCCCTTCCTCATCTCAATTATTTTCCCACCACTCTGTACTTAGGAAGGAAAGAAGGAGAGGGAGGGTCTGAGGGAAGTCCTGCCTTAGTCCTGCCCTGCTGCCCTTTCACCATCCCCTTGCCCCCTCCTCCTGGCCTATCCTGGGGGTCTCCCATCCTATTGCTAAGGAAGCTTTGGATACAAAGCCGGGTCTCCTCCCATGGAGAGGGAATGGGCCTCCCTCTGACTTTGCCCTCGTACCCATCATGAGCAACCTGGCTAAGGAGAGCAAGCACAGCAACAGCAGCAGCCTTGAGGAGGTAAGTGCAACTGGGCGCCCCCTTGGGGAAGTGGGGCTGGGCTTGGTGCCGCGGGTGCTTGAGGGCCAGGCTAGGCGTTTGACCTCTGCTGCCCAGGGCTCCGGGCAGCCCGCACCACCATCCAGCCCCCCCCCCGCATGGCCTGAGAGGAACAGTGAGGCTCCTCCAGTGGACCATGCCTTGGCACTTGCCCTAGTCCCACCCCCTTCTGCCAGAGACCCTCAGATCTGTCCCACTCGTGCCCAGGCCCCCACAGGCACCCTTGATGCGAACGATGTAGAGCTGGCCATGCCCACCCAGTTGGCCACACCCACTCCATCCACGCCCACCCAGTAGGCCGCACCCACCTTGGCCACACCCACCTGCCCCCCCGAGGGCAACCGCAATGCTGATGCGGCCCTCAATGAAATTGAGTTTGACACCCCTGAATTACAGTATGCCTTTCCTCTACAGGGTCAGTCCAGCAACTGCAGGACTATTCTAGCCCATCCTCATATTTGGCTTACAGTACAATACTGTAATATGTAGCCTGGAAGTTGTTGCTAGTGTAAAATGCAATAGTCAGGTGGCTTAATGGACCCCTCGCATCCACATGTTACTCTTACTCTTAGCTACAAATTACTTCTAGTTTAAGATTTAACTATTGACATATAGGCCATAAAATAAACAAAATATCTGTTAGATTGCCTTCCTCATTATAAACCTGCACAATCACTAAGATTATTTGGAAAGATTCTTTTATGGGTTACACAATCAGTCCCTTGCATATAAGACTTTTCAGTGGTAGCAACTGCATTTTGGCATGCTTCCTAGGTTAATATTTAAAGTCGTTATTAAATTGTTTAAGCACTTAGTGTAAACAGATTATTTTTTCTTTTAGCTCCTTTTCATTAATATAAGGTAGTAGTGCATGACTTGCAACCATTCGATTAGTGAGCTTTCAGTGTTACAATGGTGATGAAAAAAGTGACTTGACCATTTTTCACAGTTATGACCTTTATGCAACGCTGCCTGGCCTAGCCTCTCGGCGCTGTGAGGAGAGCGCCCCTCTGCCTTCCAAAACCGGGCAGGCTGGGGGCTGGGCAGCATTGCGCTTCTCACCAGCTTCACGCCACCCAGCTCAACTTCTCAGCGCTGTGAGGAGAGCGCCCTGCTGTCTGCCAAAACCGGTCAGGCTGGGGGCTGGGCGGCATTGCACAGGTAATGTCGACTCTCACACTGCTCGCAGCATCCCCTCCCCCGGAGCCCACCAAACTGGATATGTGAAGTAGGCGAGGGCCATTTGCTGGCCACTTCCAGGCGATGGTGCATTTCTTCATCCTCATGAAGGGTGATACCTCCCCAGCGTGCGCCCAGGGGGCAGGGCCGATGCGGCAGGGACCGGTCCCTCGCTGTTTCCAGACGGCCTTGTGAAGCTAAGACTAAATGTGTTCCAGCATAGATGGCCACCACAAAATTATGCATTGGATCCTGGCCAGCCTGGGCTGGGGGCAAGGCAGCAGGGACCATTCCCTTGTTGTTTCCAGGATGGCTCCGCGGACCACATGAAACCACTTCACGGGCTGGGTTTGGCGGGCAGGCCTTGTGTTTGACATGTCTGGTATAGAGAGTCTTAAAAAGTTAAAGGTAGAAAGCCAATAAGAATTGCTGCAAGAAATAGGAAGAAAAATACTCAGAAACCCAACTTTAGCATTTAGATGTGAATGGGAAAACTTGGCATAAATAAAAATGAAAGAAAATTTCATCTCGAGTTTAAGGAAATCAAGGAGAAAATTATCAGAAGCATGATAAAGTAGTATTGGTGGGAAAATTTCAGTTCTCAGTTGAGAAAATAGATTTCTTACTAGATATTGGCAAAAAACAATAAAGTACAATAGCATTGTAAAATAAATAATGATATTAAAGAGTATATTCCTACTGAATATTGATATAAAGGCATTGTCCTTTTGCACATAATTCCAAAGTAGATTTCATCCTGTTCAATTATTACTCACTTATTAGACACATTTATTCTTCTGTTTTCCTTAACACATATACAGACATCCTGTAGTATTAAATAATAGTATTTGAATAATTGGTATTTAGATCTTCCAGTCTTGGCAGTTCATAGATTTCAAAGCCAAATGTAGCCAATGAGCATAGTCTACTGCAGAGGTCCCCAACCTTTTGGGCACCAGGGACCAGTTCCGTGGAGAGAGGTTTTTCTGTGGACCGGACGGTGCGTGGTTTTGTGTGTTGCCTGCAACCTGAGGATGGGGCTTGGCTTATTTGTGCGGCCCGGTTGCTGGCATGACGTGGCCCAGTACCGGTCCACGGAGTGGGGGTTGGGGACCCCTGGTCTACTGGATTCCCACTCCTGTTACATATGACAAAAGAATGAAATAAATGAACATACGCATGCATGGGCACACTTACTTCCTAAGCCAGTGCTGTAATACTTGTCATAAAATAATCATAGCATTTAGAGGGAAGGAAATCCTTTTTCCATAGAGCATTTTTTTTCCTTCTTTGAGCATATGAACATTGTTAAGGTAACAGGATGATGAAAATGCACAGAATATGTTTGTTTCTGATAATTAAAAAGAAAATCTGCTTAAATTTCCTTGCTTCTCACAGCCTTGTTCCTCCTTTGTCTGCTTTAATGTAACATTTCATCAAATCCTTGATGCTATAAAACTAAATATCCCTTTTAGTCCTGGGGATAATTTTTGTTATTTGTGTAATCTGATTCTGATAAATTATCTTTTAATATTCCTCCTCCTCCTCCTCCTCCTCCTCCTCCTCCTCCTCCTCCTCCTCCTCCTCTTTAGGAACCTGTGTGAAATGCAGCAAAGGTGTATATGGTGCAAACCAGGCCTGCCAGGCAATGGGGAATCTCTACCATGATGGATGCTTCACCTGTGGAGCATGTAGTAAGTACCATAACTATATTAAACGGAACTCTCTTATCGTAGATGCTATTTAAAGTGGAAATTCTGTGCTAGTAATTGATGCCCACATGTCATTTTTTTTGTGACAAGTTCCTGGTGCTTGAAAATGTTTAAAGCCAAGTTTGGAAATTCAGCTGTCTTATTAAATTTCTGCTCCACAAGAAGTAGAACTCTACTATCAAAAGTGACCAAGTCAGACATCTTTTGGTGTCTACTTTGGCAGGAAGTGGAATTTTCTTTGCCAACAATTTCATGTTTCCATGCATTTTGTAGGTGAATATGGCAAAAGCCACTTAGACTGACTTTTGTACAGGTTCTGGTGTGCTTGGTTTAATTGTTGGGTTAGTTTCTTGTTGCTAAGCGGTTTAGGAATCTATCTGCTTCATGTTTGTTCAAGTCCAGTTTTCTAATCTTCCACCCAAATATTTACACTTACTGACATACTGTCAGGCAAAAGTTAGGAAAAAAATAGTTATGTAGAAGAGGAAAATGAGGCATCTTTTGCATGATCCAGGAAAACCTGGAGTCAACCCAGGAAATTATATATGTTTTTCCAAAGGAGCTTCTGTTATGGTTTCTCCAGTCACAATCTATGCCATATTTTATTTGGATGGAACTCTGAATCACACATTATTAACTCCTCTGATAACTCTCAACATCTGCTGCACTTTTTATTTATTACTGTTTACATATTTTAAACTAAGACAACTGCTCCTGGAATTTGGTAACTAGACTAAGGAAGAGTAAGCTGCAAATGCTCTCTAGAATGCTCTTATGATCGGGGTCCCCCGCTCTTCACTGAATTTATCTGGGTTGAGAAAGTATGGAACCATCAGGCTGCAGAAACAAAAATGGAATTTCTCTCAGTGATGATAGATAAAATCATAACGGAACCTTTATTTACAAAATACAGTTTAAAAAATAAAATACACAGAAAATAATGACAGTTAGAACAATTAATCATGACAGTTAGAACAATTAATCAGTGGAACAACCTGCCTCCAGAAGCGGTGAATGCTCCAACACTGGAAGTTTTTAAGAAGAGACTGGACAGCCATTTGTCTGAAATGGTATAGGGTTTCCTGCCTGAGCAGGGGGTTGGACTAGATGACCTCCAAGGTCCCTTCCAACTTTATTATTGTTGTTGTTGTTGTTGTTGTTTGTAAATACATTTTAAAAAGGTAACATCCATGCATCCAACAAATAATGTAATTGTTAAGTTATACTATCAAACAAAAAACCTTAAATAATCATAAATTAGAAATCCTAAAAAATAATGTTATATTGGTATAGATTGCCTAGATTATAAATTAAAGTATTTATTCTTGGAAAATACAATAACACCTATGTCAAAGGGAAACATAGTGTATCACTTTTTGATTTGTAGAGAAGGAACCTTTTCAAGTATTGATAAATTACAGATTTTTTGAAACTGAAGAGAACTTAATATTTTTAATAGTTGCATTCATTGATACACCATTATCAGATGTTTTAGGTCTATATTATGTAAGTGGTAGCCAGGTGGTATAGCAGTTGAGGCATCAGGCTTGAAACCAGGAAATTGTGAATTCTAGTCACCTTTAGGCACAAAGCCAGTTGCATGACCTGGGACAGTAACTCACTCTCACCTCTAAAAAATAGGCAATGTCAAACCACTTCTTAAAAATCTTGCCAAAAAAACTGCAGAACTCAACAACTCAGATTCTCTGAGAATTGTATATGATTGAGTGGAAGAAAAAATTGTGTAAATAATAAATGTCAGTAATTTGAATTTCAAAGATATTTTAAATTTCCAATATAGTTTCAAAGTCAGTCTGGTTTAAACAACATCAACAAAAATGACAGTGTCTCAGGCATCCTTAAGGTGATTAAGGTATTTGGTCCATATTGAGTAATCAAAGCATACTTGATTATATTGCTTCTATTTTGAATTAGGCAAAGAAAAATTATCTGAAGTTTTTGAAATCCTTAACTTGTCATTAGGAAGTAATTAGCTTAAAATAACTAGTACAGACTTTGCTCATACTTTCTAGTACAATGTCATACTATCTGTTTTAAAAGTAGATTTCTTCCATAAAGTATTGGAATAATGAAACTCAGCATCAAAATCCAAACAGCTTTCCAATAGGGCCCAAATATATCTATGATTCCAGAGTCATCTCTGCATGACTTAGAAAGAAGTGATTGCAATTTCTTCCTCTCCAAATAATAATATATTTCTGAAGGAGGTGGAAATAAAGTACATCTCTCCTTCCTTAATCATGTCTCTTGTCTGCCAGGCAACTAGTTTATTCCTATTTCTGAACATACTATATGGCAGAGTTCCCTAAACTTTCTGGCTTTGCCAGAGGGGGGGGGTTGGTTCTGTGCTAGTGTGCGCATGCGTATGCCCATTACTCAGGCAAGTGCGGATGCACGCATGTGCTCACCCATCACTTCTGCGACCCAGTTCCGAATGGCTCAAGGCCAGGTAGTGGGTCACGGACTGGGGGTTGGGAACCCCTGCTATATAATATATATTCTGTTTGTTTTTATATCTCTCTCAGGATTTCCAACTACATACAAATAACAGCAAATACAGGTAGTCCTCGACTTACAGCTATTTGTTGTGACCGCTCAAATTCACTACAGCACTGAAAAAAGTGACTTATGACTGTTTTTCACACTTGTAGCGTGATCAGAGCTCAGATGCTTGGCAACTGGCATGCATTTATGACAGGTGAAATATCCCAGGGTCATGTGATCACCTTTTGCAATCTTCTGATAAGCAAAGTCAAAGGGGAAGCCATATTCATTTAACAACTGTGTTAGTAACTTTACAACTGCAATGATTCACTTAACAATTATAGCAAGAAAGGTTGTAAAATGGGGCAAAACTCACTTAATAATTGTCTTGCTTAGCACCAGAAATTTTGGGTTCAATTATGGGTGTAAGTCAAAGTAAAAAGGAATCCCATTTGTATATAGAGAATGCAGTTGCATAATCCTATATACAGATTGATAAAAATATTTTTTTGTCTTATTCAACTTGTTTTGATTTCCTGTTTTAAGTTTATTTTGGTCAGTTTTATATCAGAATTAATATATACATAATTTATATGTGAGCAAAATAAATGATAGATAATAATAATAATAATAATAATAAAGTTGGAAGGGACCTTGGAGGTCATCGAGTCCAACCCCCTGCTCAGGCAGGAAACCCTATACCATTTCAGACAAATGGCTGTCCAGTCTCTTCTTAAAAACTTCCAGTGTTGGAGCATTCACCGCTTCTGGAGGCAGGTTGTTCCACTGGTTAATTGTTCTAACTGTCAGGACGTTTCTCCTC
>JALGBA010004031.1:202500-256373 GCA_023970755.1 Azemiops feae | reverse complement strand
GGGGGGGGGGGGGAATGGCCACTTTAGAAATAAAAGGTAGTTCTTTTCCTTAATGTCTCTATAAAAAAAATAGTCTTTTTTTCCAGTAATATTATTCTTAACCTATGCTTCACTAACTGAAGGAGAAAATAAATTAACTCCCTAAAGGGGTGATCCATGAAGGAATGAAGCAATGTTATGACGTCAATATGACAATGACATTATTTATATTATTGAAAATACTTTAGTCATCTTATCTAATTCTGCGCAATACAAAATTTTCCTTATTAACGCATCTCCCCTAGGCACTTCAGTTGCTTTCCAATTTTGGGCAAACAAAATTCTTGCCACCGTTATCACATGAATAATTAGGTATATATCATCTTTGTTTATATTTTTTTCTAATATGCCAAGTAGTAGCATCTCTGGTTTATATCGAGTTTTTTGACCCGTCATTTCTGTTATCCAATTCCAAACCCTCTGCCAATAAACCTGTACCTCTTTGCAAGCCCACCAAACATGAAAAAGTACCCTTTTCCCTTTTACACTTCCAACAAAGTGGTGAGTAGCCACTATACATTTTTGCGAGCCTAGCCGGTGGCAGGCACCATCTATAGAGCATCTTATAGAGGTTTTCCTTATAAGTTGTCGCCAATGTAATTTTGCAATTACGTTCCCAGATTTGCTGCCATTGGTCCAGGTTTATAGCGTGCCCCAAATCTATTGCCCAGGTAACCATCGTTTCTTTAACTTGTTCTTCAAATAATTTATATTCTAACATATATTTATATTTTTTTTATTTGTTTTTTCTCCGAGCCTAATAATATTTTATCAAGCCCCGTATCTTATCTATTAATTCCCCATTCTTTCTTATCTTTCGCGTATCTTGCTTGTATCTGAAGATAAGACCACCATTCCAAAGCAATCCCCTGTTGTCTCAACTCTTGCCTTTGCTTTAGATATCCTTCCTCTGACAGGATATCTTTGTATATGATAACCCTATCTTGCCAATAAAGGTTGGGGTATATAACTGCTTCTAATGGTGAGAACCAGCCTGGGAGTTTTGTGTAGTATTGGCATTTAACTATATTCCAGCTTTTTATTAGTTCTTGTCGGACTTTATGCCTCAGAAAGTATTGATGGTTCCTGCTTTTATCTGTCCATAGGTGGGCATGCCAGCCCTGCTGGAGATCATGCCCCTCTAATAGTAAACATCTTTTATTTTCCAATATTATCCAATCCCTGATCCACGTCAGGGCCGCAGCTTGATAGTACAACTCGCAATCCGCGAAGCCTAATCCCCCTCTCTCTTTAGCATCCTGTAGGGACTTTTGTTTTATCCTCGCCTTCCTTCCTTGCCACACAAAATCTAATGTTAACTTATTCAACTCTTTAAAGAATTTTTTATCTAATTGGATTGGAATATTTTGGAACAGAAAGATCATTTTGGGTAAAATATTCATTTTCACAGCTGAGATTCTTCCTAGAAACAAAAGATGTAGGTTTCTCCAGTGGTCTAGGTCAACTTTTATACGTTTAACTAATTTTCCGTAGTTATCCTCTCTAATTGATGAACAGTGTGCTGACATAACAATACCCAAATATTTTATTTTAGTAACTACTTGTATTCCTAATTTTCCCCCAAGATTTTCTTTTTGCGTGTTAGTCATATTTTTTGCTATGATCTTTGTTTTATTTCTATTTATTTTCAAGCCTGCCACCTTTCCATATTCCTCCAGTAATTCAAAAAGCTTCTGACCTGATTGCACGGGATCTTCCAATATAAATACTAAATCATTGGCATATGCTTGGAGTTTATATTTTTCCTTCTTAGATGACTAAAGAATTAAAAAATCAGGAGGAAACAGAATACTATTTAAGTTGGAATAAATTTTACAAATGGAAGGGAAAAAAAAGAAGGAAGGTCATTAGAAGGGATGTAAATAGAGGAAGAATATCTGGAATGTATAAAGTATATGTATAATACGGAATGTCTAGACAAAGATGTATGTCAAAGATGATACACTATGTTCAATGTTTTTTAATCTTTTTTTTTTCCTTTTGTATTCAATAAAAAATATTTTAATAAAAAAAAATACTTTGTGGGACTAATTTCTGATTTCTGACAAAATATCATGCACAGTCATCTTGAAGTCCCCCCCCCCTATTTGCCATAGACTTAGTTATTTAATATCCTATCTTTTCAAAGTTCAACGGAGATCATAATTTACTCAGTGTGGTTTAATTATTCATCGTAGAACTGGACTGTAAATGAATGTATCTGTGCTGCTATAAACTGCTATTCACTACATGATATTGCAATATCTTTTCTAAATGATGTGTCTCTCGTTGCCACCTATTTATAATTTTTATAGCGCAATTCATCTTCCCAAAGATCCATCCACAATAAAAGAAATCACATCAGGTGCAAAATTTGTCCATTAAGAAATGAATTATTTCACTTTAGTTACTCCACTTAAGCAATCAAATTTGTCCATATATTCAGATAAAGCTGCCACTTTAGAGTCCAGATATATATTCCTAAGACATTAGCAATTTTGGAAAACTACAGTGACTTCATGTTGCTATTGTTGTTGCTGGGGTTTTTTGTTTTGTTTTTTTCATCTGAGACAAAAAATCTCTGCAGCACACCATCTAAAAGGCATTTTACCTTTTTTTCACACTGTTTTGCTTAGAATTCCAGATGCCTTTTAATATGGGTGATATTACCTGTGTTGCAAACATCTGTATTTTAACATGAAAGAAAGTTTGCAGGCTTGTGGTTCCTACTTTGGAACCACAATCACTTCTGACCTCATATTTATTTCTTCCATACATAGAAATACATAGCTTCCAGTAGGTCCTATCACAGCAAGTTCTTCTCTGCAAGTAGTCTTAGCTAAAACTGTAAGTTTTTTTTAAATTCTTTTTCCCACTAGGGATGGCTTTAGGACACCAGAACAACTATGAGGGTATATATAACAGAATAACAAAATAACAAAGTTGGAAGGGACCTTGAAGGTCTTCTAGTCCAACCCCTGCTCAAGCTGGAGACCCTACAGAAATGGGTGTCCAATCTCTTCTTAAAACCTCCAGTGATGGAGCACCCACAACTTCTGAAGGCAAGCCATTCCACCGATTAATTGTTTTAACGGTTCCTCCTTATTCTAGATTATAAGACTATAAGTGTAAGATTAATAAGGAAAGATCTCAAACCATCTTATGACAGGTCTTGATAAAGACACACCCTGGACTACACGTTCGATATTTTGTACACCGTAATGGTCCCTGTTATGTCTTTATCAGTAGAAATAAAGTTTGTCCTTTTCTAGTTC
Source organism: Azemiops feae (assembly GCA_023970755.1). Taxonomy (NCBI): domain Eukaryota; kingdom Metazoa; phylum Chordata; class Lepidosauria; order Squamata; family Viperidae; genus Azemiops; species Azemiops feae. Next base: position 253,059 of record JALGBA010004031.1, on the reverse strand, counting down.
CATTGTCCACCACTGTGATTTACACTACTCCATCAAATGTGGTCTCCAATATTTTAGGAAATTTCACTGAAAGAAACACATTTTTCTTTCTACTTTAAGACTACTACTAAGGATAACCCTGCCCCAAAATTTATCAAGTTCCATCAACTCAATAGTTCATTATAGCTGAGCAGATAGTTCAGTCTTTTCTATGAAGATTAGGACCAGAAGTTTGGAAGTTTGCTCCTACTTCAAATGTTTCAAGACAAGTGAGTCAAGATCCTCACCCTCTCGTTTATGGGTATGCTTTTGGCTTGCTACCAAATACTGAATGAATCCATATCTTCTTGTATTCTGATCTTCCTTAAATCATTGTGTCTAAGTCAGAAGGTGCAATTTTGGTCTCCATGGTGCTTGAACACCATAGAGAAAGAAACAGAAATTTTGTTATTCTGTTAAATCATGAGGAGCTTAGCAATTTGTTCAGAATACTCTTCATACCCATAAAAGAATGAGGACAATTATGTCCTTTTCTACTCTGATTTTTCTATTGGTAAATGACACGTAACTAATCTGAACAGGAAAACAAAACTTGCAAATGTTGTTAGGCAGGTCCCTCAAAGGTTATAATAAGTAAATACAGTGAAGTTCATTAGTTTCATTACACTGATAGGAACGCTCAGTCATTATTTCTAGTTGTTCAACTGCTGTTAAATTGATCATCTGCGCATATTACTTCTATGTAAGACAACCTGCTGTCTTTCTTGATTACAGTGGAGTGGAGGGGTTTTTTGTTGTTGTTGTTGTTTTGTTTTGGAAAAGAAAATAGTAACGCAGGTATCTTAGTCCCTTAGGTCATCTCAAGTTCCTCATACAATCTACAAACATGAGCATAATACAAAGGAGAAAGCGGTCTTGAGGAGATGTGGATAGGAGGTAAGCCGTTTCTTTCAAGATACTCATGTTAAAACATACAAAGAACAGTTGCAGGAATTGGGTACATCTAGTTTAATGAAAAGAAGAATTGGGGGAGACATGATAGCTGTGTTCCAATATCTAAGGAGCTGCCACAGAGAAGAGGGAGTCAACCTATTCTCCAAAGCACCCGAAGGCAAGACAAGAAGCAATGGATGGAAAATAATCAAGGAAATAACCAACCTAGAACTAAGGAGAAATTACCTGACATTGAGAACAATTAATCAGTGAAATGAGCTGTCTCCAGAAATTGTGGGTGCTCCAGAAGCTGGAAGTTATTAAGAAGACACTGGACAGCCGTTTGTCTGAAATGGCAAAGGGTTTCCTGCCTGAGCAGAAAGTTGGATTAGAAGACCTCCAAGGTCCCTTTCAACTTTGTTATTCTGTTATGTTATTCCAGCATCTGTGGCACTTAGTAGACTACTTTAATTTTAGAAAGAAAACAAGTAATTCTTAACAGCAAAACACCCCATAAGCGAAGGAATATAAATTGGCAGAGCTCTACAGGAAAGCATCATAAAAGTGGTAGCAAGTGTTGAATGCAACCAGGTCGTGGTGTCCATTTATTTGTTTAATCCAATGTATTATGACCGTCCACTGCAGAAGACGCTAGACAAGTTTATGAAATCAAATTAACAAATAGTTAAAAACAAAAATGGCAGCCTGGACTAAACACTACCATACCAATAATAAAAAAAAAACATGATACAAAACATAATTGGGACTTCCCGGACATACTACACACAGGCCTGGGTTCAGAACCAGCTCCGAAGGGTCTTCTGGAAGCCAAGGAAAGTGGAAGCCATAGAAATCTTAGGGGAGGGAATTTAGTTGCATTGTATTTAGTTTTATGATTTCATATGATTTTATAGGTTGTTTCAACTATATTATATTAGCTGTATTGTATAGTTAATATATATTGTATTAACTATATCATATTTAACTATATTATATTATATTGGAACAACTTGCCTCCAGAACGTGGAACAACTTGCCTCCAGAAGATGGAGGTGCTCTAACACTGGAGGTTTTTAAGAAGAGATCGGACAACCCTTTATCTGAAATGAGGTAGTGCAGGGGGTCTTCAAACGTGGCCCTTTTATGACTTGTGGACTTCAACTCCCAGAATTCCTCAGCCAGCGTGTAAACCACCCAAAGAGTGCCAATGAAGCACTACGATGCGGTATACAAATCTAAGTGCTATTGCTATTGTGGTTCTCTTCGATCAGATCAAGGCACAGCGGCAGTAGGATGCCTACACTAGGGCCCTGATGGATGAACTCAAGTAACCCAGCCAAATAGCACCTCACCTTTTACCATGGCGGTAGGACAGCTCTTGCACAATAGATGTTTATTTGTGCCTCTTCCTCTAAGGGAGGAAGTGCTTCAGCTGTGCCATGACAACAAGAAAGCAGAGGAATCATTAAAAGGCAATTTAGCTCCTAAGAGAATTTTGATGGCCAAAAGGCCATGTTGAGATAAAAAAAAAATAAGTTTCTTCTTGCCCTGTCTGTCAGGGAGCAAAGCCATTCCTGATAAGCCCACTGGATTGTTGCCACCATTAAACAGGTCCAGCCACCCCAACCCTGGTATCCTGTTTTTTCTAGATTTCATTGCTGATCTTCCATCTGTGAAGGGCTACACAAGGAGTCCTCAGCTTACAACAGTTCGCTTAGTGGCCATTCGAAGTTACAACGGCACCGAAAAAAGTGGCTTGTGACCATTTTTCACACGTGTGACCATTGCAGCATCACGTGGTTTACATTCAGATGCTTGACAACTGACTCACATTTATGACGGTGAGTCACGCGATCCCCTTTTTTCGAACTTCTGACAAGCAAAGTCAACGGGGAAGCCAGTTTCGCTTAACAACTGCGTTGCTAATTCAAGAACCGCAATGATTCCCTTAACAAATGTGGCGAGAGAAGTCATTAAATGGGGCAAAAACTCACTTAACAACTTTCTCCCAACAGCGCATTTTTTTGTTTTGCACCATATCTTTAGATATAGAGAATTAGTCAATCACATCATCACTGACAAAGGAAGTCAATGAACGTCCAAATTTTGGATGGCCCTCTTGCAAGTATTAAATATTAAAATTCACCCATTATACGGGAGAAGCCAAGAAGGTTAAGTACGGTGGCTATTACAACAATATTTACAATGCTATAACTCTTAACGAGAAGACAACTGGACTAATTTGTACCTCTTGCTGAATTTGCTCACAACAATGCTACACACTCTTCTATTGGTATGTCTCAGTTCTAGGCAACAACAGATCTATTCCACCCATGTGTGATACCAACAACCAGACAAGAAAGCACAATTTCTCACACCATGGAGTCTGCACAAGAGGCAACCAGAGAGAGAGAAAGAGAGAGAAGAGAGAGAGACTGTGCATTCTATATTCCAGATAGCATCCTCCCTTCTATTCTAGTAGATGAGAAGAAAGAACAAAGTGGAAATGGCATTAAAGTCTAGATGCACAAAGAAGAGGCAGTCAGCCTATTCTCCAAACCACCTAAAAGCAGAACAGGAAGCAACGGATGGAAACTAATCAAGGAGAGAACCAACTTAGAACTAAGGAGAAATTTCCAGACAGTTAAAACAATTAACCAGTGGAACAACCTGCCTCCAGAAGTTGTGGGTGCTCCAACACTGGAAGTTTTTAAGAAGAGACTGGACAGCCATTTGTTGAGAATGGTATAGGGTCTCCTGCTTGAGCAGGAGGTTGAACTAGAAGACCTCCAAGGTCCCTTCCAACTCTGTTATTCTGTTAAGTACTTCGTACACTGGGAAGGCTATCCAAAGTCATAAGATCACGGAAGGCAGCAACAGATGTTCATGCATTGCAATGAGTACATCGTTTTCATGACAAACACCCCAATAAACCCTATCCTAGGAAGCTATCAACCTTGCAAGAATCAAGCATCGACTTGGACTAGCATGAGAATTTATTTTATGGGATGGAGGCAGTTTTAAGTATCTCAAAAAGCCAAGTAGAGGGAAATGAACCAGGTCCTTCCACATCAGGCCTATAAGACATGGGTAGGGGGGAGAGTCCCAAGAGAAAGACAGATGCCAAGTCAAGTGGAGATGATTTACCAGACACTTTGTGAGCTCCGAGAGATTTGCAAGGAGGAGGAGGAGGAGGAGGAGGAGGGGGAGGAGGAGGAGGAGGAGGAGGAGGAGGAGGAGGAGGAGGAGGAGGAGCAACACAGCTACATTTCATTCTCATAGCCCACAATCTATTTCCCTTGGAAGGGAGAAGGAGTGTGAATGGTTTGTGTGTGTGTGTGTGTGATGAAATGGAATGGATGAATGAATTTAGGGAATAGAATAGAACAGAACTGGATGGGACCTTAAAGGTCTACTAGTCCAGCCCCCTGCTCAAGCAGGAGAACCTATACCATTTCAGACAAGTGACTGTCTAGCCTCTTCTTAAAAACCTCCAGTGATGGAGCGCCCACGATTTCTAGAGGCAAGCTGTTCCACTGGTTCATTGCCCTCACTGTCAGGAAGTTTCTCCTTAATTCCAAGTTGCTTCTCTCTTTGATCAGTTTCCACCCATCATTTCTTGTCCTGCCCTCTGGTGCTTTGGAGAATAGTTTCATGCCCTCTTCTTTGTGGCAGCCCCTGAAATACTGGAATACTGCTGTCATGTCTCCCCTGTTTCTTCTTTTCTTTAGACTAGCCAAACCCAAGTCCCGCAGCCATTCTTTGCTACCAAAGAAACAATCAGAGAAGAGAGGCAGAAGCCCCCAGTAGCTTAACCATCAGAGAAAGAAACTTAGGAAAGAACCACCTTAATTGATCAGGCTGTAAAAAAGAGACAGAGGGAGATTTGCACTTTCAGGCTTGCAAGAGTCTGTAAATGTAGCCTTACAATAAAGTAGAATTAGTTCGTGCTGTTCTATTTCCTGCATTCCAAGAAATAAAATCACATTGATCAATCGGTGGCCATCATAAATAAAACGGATCCAAGGGGCCGGCAAATCTGACTGGACGGGGAGTTATTAGCTGTAACTAGACATCTTTATAGAAGGGCATTAGAAGAAAATGGGAATTAATGTCCTTCACCACAGGGAGAAGTCTTGGCATGCGGTTGAAGAATTGCCCCGAGGTCTCCTGGGGCAATCAAATGAAATAAATTGGACTTCAGTATCCAGGATTTCCCCCAAGGCTGATATAGCTGGAAAAGCATAAGCCAGAGACCCAAGGGAGAGAGAAAAAAAGGAGTAATAAGATGAAAAGACAGCAATAAGTTAAATCAAGAAACAACATGGTTAACAAGCTGAACAGGATTTTCCATGCTATTCCTTATAGTTGCCATAGTAGAGATAGCCCTTGAATTATAGACATAAGTGGGACCAGAATTTCCACTAGTAAACAAGGTGGTTATAAAGCGAATCAAGACCAAATTTATGACCGTTTTGCCATAGTTGTTAAGTGAACCTCTGCGGTTCTTAAGTGAATCACACAGTCATTAAGCGAATCCAGCTTCCCACACTTGACTTTGCTTGTCAGAAGCTGGCTGGGAAAGTTGCAAAGGGTTATCACATGCTGCAAACGTTGAACATTTCCATTGTTGAGTGAGTCCCTTGTTAAGTGAGTGTTGCTCCGTTTTATGACCTTAAGTGAATCTTAAGCTCGTAACATGGTTGTTAAATGAACCCACGGCTTCCCCATTGACTTTGCATGTCAGAAGGTCACAAAAGGTGATTGCAAGATACTGCAACTGTTATAAATATGAACCAGTTGCCAAGCATCCCAAAGATGCTTTTTCACAAGGCCACTGGACTTTCTTGTTTTTCCTGTGAAGACGTTTCACTTCTCGTCCAAGAAGCTTCTTCAGCTGAAGAAGAAAAACAAGAAAGCCCAGTGGCCACGTGAAAAAGCATCTTTGGGATAACTAGGACCTGTGTGGGAAGTCAGCCCCCCCCCCCAGAGAAGGAAATATTAAAAGGGCAGAAAAATATATTTCCTCAAAGGATCTTAAAGAGGCAGAAAAGCATGTCCAGTTTTTTCTTAATAGCCCCAAGTCTCCCTCCCCCAAGCAGAAACCAGCTCTGTAGAAATGCAGATGTAAACCATTCAGGAAGGTTGAAGCTAGAAGATTAAGAAGACAAAGACACCTAAAATTTACATACCCCACCCAGACTCTAAGACAGGACATAATAGGATTAATCCACAAATGCCAAAGGGACACAGGTCAAAATACATGACACAGGAAATACAAAGCCTCAAACAGGAACAGGAAACAACCTCAAGAGCCCCAGAGGGTATAAAAACCCACTCCTTACATGTGCTCTCTCTTTTTCTTCCAGAGCCATCTTCCTGTCTGGCTCTCCTCTTCAATAAACTGCAACCTTCTTTCTAAAGCGGTCTCCATGTTGTTTATTCCCAGCTTGGACTGAACCATGATGAAGACTTTTCCTTCAACACCTGGATGACTGAGAATATCCATAGACAGTTGCCAAGCATTCAGATTTTGATCGCGTGACCATGGGGATGCTGGAACGGTCATAAGTGCTTGGGATCAGTTGTAAGTTTTTTTTCAGTGCCACTGTAACTTTGAATAGTCACTAAACAAATGGTTGTAAGTGAAGGACTGCTACTTCATAGATGTGTAGTAATCCTATAAGGCATGGAATGGCATGGGATGGGACAGCTTGCCACAGCCAACTCACCACAGCCAACTTGCTGCAGGACAATTGAACAATTCTATTTAATTACTTAAAATAAATCAATAAAAATGTTTTAATTTTTGCCATTCACATTTTCCGTCCCTCCTTTTGCATCCTTTCTTCAATTGTTCTATTCCACTATTTCTTTGATATCAGTGTAGCTCTGGTCCTGCAGCGAGTTGTGGCTGTGGTGGATTGTCCAGCAGCAACTACAAAAAAGATGTTGAGACCTTGGAAAGAGTTCAGAGAAGAGCAACCAAGAGGATCAAAGGCCTGGAGACTAAAACATACGAAGAACGACTGCAGGACTTGGGTTTGGCTAGTCTAAAGAAAAGAAGAAATAGGGGTGACATGATAGCAGTGTTCCAGTATTTGAGAGGCTGCCACAAAGAAGAGGGGGTCAAATTATTCTCCAAAGCACCAGAGGGCAGGACAAGAAACAATGGTTGGAAATTGAACAAAGAGAGAAGCAACCTGGAATCAAGGAGAAACTTCCTGACAGTGAGGACAATCAACCAGTGGAACAGCTTGCTTTCAGAAATCGTGGGCGCTCGTTCACCGGAGGTTTTTAAGAAGAGACTGGACAGTCACTTGTCTGAGAGGATATAGGTTCTCCTGCTCGAGAGGGGGCTGGACTCGAAGACCTCCAAGGTCCCTTCCATCTCTATTCTGTTCTAAAGTTGGCCATGGCTAGTTGGCCATGGCGAGTTGGCTGCAGCAAATTGGCCATGGCAAATTGTTATAGACCAGGGGTAGGCAACCTTGGCTCTTTTATGATTTGTGGACTTCAACTCCCAGAATTCCTGAGCCAGCCATGCTGAGGGGAAAGGGAGAGTTTCCAAGCTGAGCCATGCTGGCTCAGGAATTCTGGGAGTTGAAGTCCACGAGTCATAAAAGAGCCAAGGTTGCCTACCCCTGTCATAGTCCCTTCCTGGCATGGAGTTTTAAGGACCGTAAATGTCCAGACTGAAACAAGATAGCTGAAGGGACACCACAGTTGGTTTAAAAGACAGAGAGATTAAGAAAAGAAAAGAAACTCTAGGAACTGACACATCATAGCAACTAACTGGGACTGTCAACATTATAAGCAAAATACAACCTGGTATTAGGCACATTCTCTGGAGGGACGATATACAAAAATATCGGATAGGTTTCTCAGCTTGAGAGAAGGGAATGACCAAGTGCTAGTATTACAAGCTACAATGTGACCCAAGGCACTAAACAGCCACAAACAATCTAGTGGGTGATCAATTTCTTGAAAAAAAAAAAATTACAATCTGTATCAACTTGCCGGAGTTTCTCTCTACAGTACTGGTGAAATTTACCAGTGCAGGTGGAAAATATATGCAGTCTTATTGAAGAGAATTAATCGACCCAGTCTAAAAAAATGAAGACAAAAAGACTCCGTTTAGCATAAGAGCTGATGTCTCTGACAACGAAAGGAAACAAATTTGCATCTCCAGGGCTCAAAACAAATATACTCAAAAATCATTTGACATTCATAGCCTACGAAGACAGATAGGGCAACAGTAATTCCAGAATTGCTTTGGGGTTCTAGATACATGCGTCTTATTCCAATTGCCTTGATCCAACTTTATTATCCATTCAGGAAGGTGAATTTGAGACTAAATTTATCTGTGACACAGGCCTTTGCTGCAGAGTTCGCTCAGCTAGCTAACTGTTCTTGCAAGCACAGCTAACTCAAGGATACAAAATCCAATTTGGTGTATTGATTAAAGCATCAAATTGGGAGATCGTGAGTTGTAGATATGCCTTAGGCATGATAGCTGGCTGGCTGGCTGACTTTAGGCCAATTGCCAAGAGACAGTGAGTTCAAGTCCTGCCTTAGGCATGAAAGCCAGCTGGGTGATTTTCAACCAATCATTAGGAGACAGTGAGTTCTAGTCCCGCCTTAGGCACGGAAGCCAACTGGGTGACTTTCAACCAATCATTAGGAGACAGTGAGTTCTAGTCCTGCCTTAGGCATAGAAGCCAACTGGGTGATTTTCAACCAATCATTAGGAGACAGTGAGTTCTAGTCCCGCCTTAGGCATGGAAGCCAACTGGGTGATTTTCAACCAATCATTAGGAGACAGTGAGTTCTAGTCCAGCCTTAGGCATCAAAGCCAACTGGGTGATTTTCAACCAATCATTAGGAGACAGTGAGTTCTAGTCCAGCCTTAGGCATCAAAGCCAACTGGGTGATTTTCAACCAATCATTAGGAGACAGTGAGTTCTAGTCCAGCCTTAGGCATGAAAGCCAATTGGGCGATTTTCAACCAATCATTAGGAGACAGTGAGTTCTAGTCCCGCCTTAGGCATGGAAGCCAGTTGGGTGATTTTCAACCAATCATTAGGAGACAGTGAGTTCTAGTCCAGCCTTAGGCATGAAAGCCAACTGGGTGATTTTTAACCAATCATTAGGAGACAGTGAGTTCTAGTCCCGCCTTAGGCATGGAAGCCAGTTGGGTGATTTTCAACCAATCATTAGGAGACAGTGAGTTCTAGTCCAGCCTTAGGCATGAAAGCCAACTGGGTGACTTTCAACCAATCATTAGGAGACAGTGAGTTCTAGTCCCGCCTTAGGCATGAAAGCTGACTGAGTGTCTTTGAGCCAGTTGCCAAGAGATAGTAAGTTCTAGTCCCGCCTTAGGCATCAAAGCTGGCTTGAGGACTTTGGGTCAATCACAGAGACCATGAGTTCTCATTTCACCTTAGGCATGAAAGCCAGCTGGGTGATTTTGAAGCAAACATCAGGAGACTGTGAGTTCTAGTCCAGCCTTAGGCATGAAAGCTGGCTGGGTGACTTTGGGCCAGTCAGTCTCTCTCAGCCCAACGTACCTAGTTATTTTGGCAACAAGAGGGGAAAAAAGGAGTATCAGGTTTGTTCACGTAATCACAGTGATATTTAATTCTAAAGTCAAGGAAAGGCTGAATAGGAAGGTCTGAACTGGGAAGAATAGTCCATCATACACCTTCTGATCTGTTTTCTCTCCTCCTTTTCAGTATATATTTTTTAAATATGCTGATAAGCAAGGCATGGTGGACTGAAATTGTTTTCTGCAGTAATAATATTCTTAGGTTCTGAAAACATATATAGTATCTATTTTTCTGTCTGTCTCTCTCTGTCTGTCTGTCTGTCTATCTGTATCATCCATCCATCTGTCTGTCCATCCGTCCATCTTTCTGTCTGTCTCATCCATCCATCCATCTCTGTCTGTCTGTCTGTTCCATCCATCCATCCATCCATCCATCCATCCATCCATCCATCCATCCATCCATCCATCCATCCATCCATCCATCCATCCATCCATCCATCCATCCATCCATCCATCCATCCAAATAGTACTTGGATACTCCTCACTGACATTTCATAACTATGGAATCATCTTCTCTGAGAAGCCTGGTAGTTAATTCCCTGTTGCCCTTCCTGTTTCTGCAAGCTTTATGGTTTTTTTTTTCCCACCCTGTTGCCCGTGTTGATTTTACCCAAATGACACTCCATTTTGAAGTCTATCTCCATGCATTATCAAATCGCAAAGCTTTTTTTTTTTTGGCTTTATTCTTGCAAGCCACTTAGCAAGTTAGTGAGCAAAGAGGAGAGAGAGAGAGAGAGAGAGAGAGAGAGATCGAATCTCTTCTGTTACCTCTCTCTGGTTTAGAAAAAGCATTACATATTCCTAGCAGCAATCACGTTAAGATGCCCATTCAGCTCCCCATCCATTTTTTCAAATAGTCCTCGATTAATAGGAATGGGAGCAGGAATGTCTCTGATACACATAAGCAATTTTGCTGAAGATTGAAGGGGGTGAAAGGATGGTGCTTTTTCTGCACAATCCTTCCAGTTGCTCATTGACGGGACTTGCTTAAAAAAAACAACAACAACGAGGGAGCAATGTTGGTAGAAACAGAAAAAGATGTGTGATGAAGCCAAATCCTGATCTCTTCCTAGCCAGGATGACCTAATTTGGAGACGGCCAAATCTCAGTCCCGCTCTCTTCCATCATCACGGCCTTCTTACCCAAGTGCAGATGTTGCTTCAAGTCAGATCTCTCTTCTTATAACTATTTGAGTAATAGTCTGCTATCTAAATTGGTTGACGGTATTTCAGAACTATTTTATCACCTTCAGAGGCTGATGCATTATTAAATGGCCTCAAAACATCTCTCTCTCTCTCTCTCTCTCTCTCTTTCCCTCTCCCCCTTGAAAGCATATTGAGTCCCCCCCCCTTTTCTCACCACTGGCCTGAATATAGAAATATTTGACCCCAAATTAAGAACCATAATGTTCAACTCACCAAAGCTGGTCCTCAGAATTTAAATGAGTAGGATATGAATACCAGCAAATGCCTTCCCAATGAAATATGTGCATTCTAATTGCTATTATTATTTTTTTTGCAGCATTTAGGATAGTTCTGGAGTGGCTGCAGATGTGGAAGAACCAAAATCCCTGTTGCCCATCATTTCTAAGGAGCCAAACTTCTCAAACTAACCTAACAGGTCATAATTTTCTAGGGCAGGGGTCTTCCAACTTGGCCCTTTTATGACTTGTGGACTTCAACTCCCAGAATTCCTCAGCCAGCGTGCCTGGCTGAGGAATTCTGGGAGTTGAAGTCCACAAGTCATAAAAGGGCCAAGTTGGAAGAGCCCTGTTCTAGGGCAGTGATGGCGAATCTTTTAGAGACCGAGTGCTCAAAAACTGGCCCCGCCCCCCACTCCACCGCCTGCCCCGCCCCCATCCCACCTGCCCGCAGGGCCACTCACTGCCTCCAGGGCCTGCCGCAGATCGCCCAGGCAGCCCAGCAGTGCCATGGCGGGCATGCCCTCTGCATCAACTGTGCACGATGGGGCATGAGGGCAGAGTCTTGTCTACGCTGCCTGGCTGCCATGTCCTTGGCTGCGCTGCTCCGCGTGGGTCATGCTCAGGGGCAACTCCTCCAGGGGGGCTGCTGGTGAGGAAGGGGTCGCAGGGGGAGGCAAGGCTGGGGCAATGGCACGTGTGCCCACAGAGAGGTCTCCGAGTGCCGTCTCTGGCACCCGTGCCATAGGTTCGCCACCACTGTGCTCGGGCTTCACAGGGTCAGGTTACAATTAAAGAAGCAGACCTTTGTGTTGAAGATATTTGTTGCCCAGACTGTCACAGCTAATTTCTGAAGCTCTGGTGATGGTAATATGCAAATGGCTAGGGGAATCCTCAAATAGTGACACAGTGGTGCAACATTAACTTAAAATCTTCCAGTCATAAATGAGTTGCATGCGAGTCAAAAAAAAATCACAAAAGAAGCAATAAGAAGCCCAGAGATAGAAAATAAAACAGAAGTAAAAGAGAAGAGGGAAAGGAAAGGGAGGAAGAGTAAGAAGGAGGAAGGAGAGAAAGACACAGAGAAAGAGAGAAAGAGGAAGGAAGGGAGAAAAAGGAAGGAAGGAAGGAAGGAAGGAAGGAAGGAAGGAAGGAAGGAAGGAAGGAAGGAAGGAAGGGAGGGAGGGAGGGAGGGAGAAGAAAGAGGGAGGGAGGGAGGGAGGGAAGGAAGGAAGGAAGGAAGGAAGGAAGGAAGGAAGGAAGGAAGGAAGGAAGGAAGGAAGGAAGGAAGGAAGATATGATTGATTGATTGATTTCTGGTAAAAGAGCTTTTTCAGGCTCTTCAGCTACAACAAAACCTAATTGGGCAGAAAACAAAATAGAAGGATAGAGCAGAGAAGGATGGATCATCCTCTTTTAAACACCCAGCAAAAACAACAATCACACATCTCCTTCCAGCCATAATATAGAGTAACTGGGTGGAAGACCCTCAATGCAATTAAACTGCAAAGGCCAAGATGACCGGCTGGATTGAGTGGAAAGACACTTAGCCAAAAACAGCATCGTCTCAGCCATTCTGAATTTTTTTCAAAGCAACTAGCTGAGAAAAATAACAAAGAGACTTATACCACCAGAGAGAAAACTCTCCTGCCAGCTTTGGTTTGGATTATCTAGATCTGGCAACATGCTGAGAAGATTACCTGGTAGAATTAGAGTTGTCTCTGCTCCAGACTATGAAGCCTTCAGCATGTCTGAACTCCTGCAGAAAGTTAAAAGCAGCCACGTCTGATGCCTGATAATGGTTCTGCTGAGCTTGGGTGACTGACATGGCAATAACACTTCAAAACCACAGCAATTAAAACTAATTTAAGAAGCCGGGTAAAACAATCCCAGCAGGATCACTAAAACCAGGCATCAGACGTGAAGTACCTCACTGCTTGCGTTTGTGTCGTACAGAAGTATTGCGAGCTAGTGAACGTAGAACAACATTTCCCTCAATGCTTCTTTGTTCCGTTTATGCCCTGACCGGACAATCACTTGTCTGAAATGGTATAGGTTCTCCTGCTTGAGCAGGGGGCTGGACTAGAAGACCTCCAAGGTCTCTTCCAGCTCTATTCTATTCCAGAGGTCCCCAACCTTTTGGGCACCAGGGACCGGTTCCATGGAGAGAGGTTTTTCCATGGACTGTAGAGTGTGTGGTTTTGTGTGCTACCTGCATCCCGCGGATGGGGCTTTACTTGTTTGTGAGGACCGGTTGCTGGCATGCCGCGGCCCGGTAATGGTGCACGGATCGGGAGTTGGGGACCCCTATTCTATTCCATTTCATTCCATTATTCTATTCTATTCTATTCTATTCTATTCTATTCTATTCTATTCTATTCTATTCTATTCTATTCTATTCTATTCTATTCTATTCTATTCCATTCCATTCCATTCTATTCCATTCTATTCTATTTTCCAATATCTATTCTATTCTATTCTATTCTATTCTATTCTATTCTATTCTATTCTATTCTATTCTATTCTATTCTATTCCATTCCATTCCATTCCATTCCATTCTATTCTATTTTCCAATATCTATTCTATTCTATTCTATTCTATTTTCCAATATCTATTCTATTCTATTCTATTCTATTCTATTCTATTCTATTCTATTCTATTCTATTCTATTCTATTCTATTCTATTCTATTCTATTCTATTATTTTCCAATATCTATTCTATTCTATTCTATTCTATTCTATTCTATTCTATTCTATTCTATTCTATTCTATTCTATTCTATTCTATTCTATTCTATTATTTTCCAATATCTATTCTATTCTATTATTTTCCAATATCTATTCTATTCTATTCTATTCTATTCTATTCTATTCTATTCTATTCTATTCTATTCTATTCTATTCTATTCTATTCTATTCTATTCTATTCTATTCTATTCTATTCTATTCTATTCTATTCTTAAAAGCCAGGCTTAAAATCACTAACAGTTAACTATTTTAAGGGCTGGGTCAAAACAAAACCCAAAACAGCCCCCCTCCAAAAAGAGGGAAGAAATACTGTATCTCTCAGCTTCTTGGTTTGATGACTAAGATCAAAGTGTACATTTGAAAAGAAGAGACGGCGGAGGCCAAAGACGGTAGATTTTTGCCCCTTGGGAGGTCTTGCCGGAGAAAGCATTTGTACAGTAAACAGACCTCTGAAAGCAGAGTGAGCTTCAAGAGAGCCTTTTCTGCAGAACTTAACATCCAGACAGTTCTGAAAGCAGGAGAGGCAATTTGTCAGATCGGGCCTGAAGTCATTTAGGGCTTTAAAGATTAATATCAACATCTTAAATGGTGCCTGGAAAACAACTGGCACACAAGTCGATTGTGTGTTCCAGCGAGCTCAGGTTCCCTGACTTTTTTTAAATCTCATAAATGCATCTCCTCTTGATCAGCTATGCAGCAGAACAGGTTATAAAAGGCTGGGTAATGAAAGCTATTGAAATGCCTCTAAGCCTAGTGAAAATCTCTTGCTCTCTCTCGTTCCTCAGAATTAGAACGAGAGACCTGTGTATTTTATTTAGCATATACCTAGGACTTTGGGAGACGCCCAACAGATCCCCATCCAACTTTTCATAAATACGTAAAGAACAAATCCCACCTGCAAACACACACACACACACACACACACACACACACACCGAGGCTTCAAGTGAAAGTGGAGGAGATGTAGAAGGAAAGAGTCCCAGATGATCTCATGGAGAAACATTTTTCAGGAAAACAAGCAGAGCTCTCTATCTGTTGGGTAAGTGGATTACTGCTGCAGTATGTCAATCCCTCTAAAAGATCATCAGATGTTTTGAGAGTTTTAGATCTAAGTTAATAAACCTACTAAAAGGGGAGGGGGAGAAGAGAGAGAGAGAAACAAGGCATGCAATGTCGTGGGTAAAAGTAAAAATGTAATACACTGAAAACCATCCCTAGAGAAGATATTTCAAAGTTCTAAACCGTAATGAGGAAAGAATTATTTGAATAACGAAAGATTTCAGTGTTTGGGAAGTTTTGACTACTAGAATAGAATAGAGCTGGAAGGGACCTTGGAGGTCTTTTAGTCCAGCCCCCTGCTCAAGCAGGAGAACCTATACCATCTCAGACAGGTGAACGTCCAGTCTCTTCTTAAAAACCTCCAGTGATGGAGCACCCATGATTTCTGGAGGCAAGCTGTTCCACTGGTTGATTGTCCTCACTGTCAGGAAGTTTCTCCTTAATTCCAGGTTGCTTCTCTCTTTGGTCAGTTTCCAACCATTGTTTCTTGTCCTTCCCTCTGGTGCTTTGGTGAACAACCTGGCCCACTCTGCCCCTCAGATACTGGAACACTGCTATCATGTCTCCCCCGTGTCTTCTTTTCTTTAGACTAGCCAAACCCAAGTCCCGTAGCCGTTCTTCGTATAGTTTTAGTCTCCAGGCCTTTGATCATCTTAGTTGCTCTTCTCTGAATTTTTTCCAAACTCTCAACATCTTTTTTGTGATAAGGTGACCAAAACTGGCTGCAGTATTCCAGGTGTGGTCTTTAGAAGAAACTATTTTGCAGCACAAGGCTGAATTGTGAGGTCCTTGGTGCCCACTGGGCTTGTTTGTTTTCTTGTTGACATTTCATTACCAAACTAGGCAAGATCATCAGTGCCAGACAAGAGTGGGATTTGCTATCTAACACTGAACATATTACCTAGTTTGGTGGTGAAATATCTGCAAGAAAACCTCCAAACTCAGAGAGCACCAAGGGCCCCATATTATACTATTATTTATCAGAAAAGAGGGGGGAACGATACTGGTTTAGTTAGTCAATAAACTTAGGGAAAGCAAATGGTGAAGATGGAATGGTCCACTAGATTCCCAGCCAAATACTATCTGAGTTCTCAAATTTTCATCAAAGACTAGAAGGAAGGCAGAAGAAGACTTGTGCAGATTCAATTATAGAATGTTGTCCCCTTTAAAAATAAAAAAGTTATATTGACATGAGAAGCAGCAGTTCATTATTGGAGCATTTTTAAAGCAGAACCCAAATTCTTACTACATTATAAAATACAAATGGGCGTATTCGGTCATTATTCTACATTGTTCTTTCAATAGGATTAAGGTATCTCTGGCATAGCTTTGTTATCACTCGCATTCTTGGCAGACTATTCCAACCGTTAGTTACAAACTTTGATGGATTAGTGTGGAATGAATTCCTTGTGTGACATGGGACACATGTTGTTTTTAAAGTTGTTGTTTAAAAAAAAATAGAAGATCCACTGGCCTATCTCGTGGGTTGCTTCTGAAAAAGTGAATCCTCCAGAGTGGTAAAATCCTTTGCAAGTAAATATTGATGTAAGAAACTAGCAGTTAGTTCTATGAATAGGCTCTAAAAAAAGAGATTTTTTAACATGTTAATTTTATTTACTAACATTTCAACGTCACCCTCCTTCCAGCTGTTCAGGCAGACATAGAGAAAACTAAAAACAGTTTAAAACTCCATTGGGATGACTAATTTCTCCATGTACAGCGATTCTTCCATATCCTTTAACTATAACATGCACTTTAAATATAGAAGAGCTAGATTTCACTCTGTATAAAAACCAAGGCAAAACAAAGACAGATGACAGCACAAATATATTTTACCAGCCCAGGAAACACCATGATTTCCTACGAAGGTCTTTGGAAATATAGGAAGTAACATTAAAACTTGCCTGGTCTTTTAATTCTAAATTCTGTTTGGAACTTTAAAGAAGCCAGAAGGAAATTAAAGAATCAACACAAAAAGGTAATTGTAGCCTTTAAACACTTGGAGTAGTTTTATTAACATGGTGCATTATTGAAAAACACAGATGTGACCTGATCAATCCTAGCTTTGTATAAATAAGATCTGTGTCCTGCCTTTATTGTTTTTTATCAATAGCTCAAAGTGGCAAACATCATCAATATTCCTTCTTCCTCCTATTTTCTCCACAAAAACAAACCTGTGAGGTAGGTTGGGCTAAGAGAGAGCAACTGGCCCAAACTTCACCCAGCTGGCTTCCATACCTAAGGTGGGACTAGAACTCACCATCTCCTGGTGATTGGCCCAAAGTCACCCAGATGACTTTCATACCTAAGGTGGGACTAGAACTCACCATCTCCTGGTGATTGGCCCAAAGTCACCCAGCTGGCTTTCATACCTAAGTGGGAACTAGAACTCACCATCTCCCAGTGATTGGCCCAAAGTCACACAGCTGGCTTTCATACCTAAGGTGAGATTAGAACTCACCATCTCCTGGATATTGGCCCAAAGTCACCCAGCTGGCTTTCCTACCTAAGGTGGGACTAGAACTCACCATCTCCTGGTGATTGGCCCAAAGTCACCCAGATGGCTTTCCTACCTAAGGGGGAACTAGAACTCACCATCTCCTGGTGATTGGCCCAAAATCACCCAGCTGGTTTTCATACCTAAGGTGGGACTAGAACTCACCATCTCCTGGTGATTGGCCCAAAGTCACCCAGATGGCTTTCCTACCTAAGGTGGGACTAGAACTCACCATCTCCTGGTGATTGGCCCCAAATCACCCAGATGGCTTTCCTACCTAAGGCATGATTAAAATTCAGTCTCCTGGCTTCCAGCCTGGTGCCTTTAACCACTAGACCCAACTGGTTCTCTTTAACTGCTCTATAATTGTTACCTATATAATATTTATGATTCTGTTCTTCAGTCCGTTTATTCAGTACCCACATAGTTCTTACTAATATCTTCAAAGTCAAAAGACTTTGCTCAGCGCTGCCTTTATTGTAAAAGGTTTGGTGTGTCAGTGCATTTAAAAATCTAAGGAATTCATACAACAATCACTGCCAGCTTTCTTTAGGCCAAGTGCTGAAGGAAATCTAGCCTTGAAGGATTAGCATGGTAACTCTTAAATTACCCAGCTGTCTGAACAATAAAAGGAAAGCTTAATTAACCCCCTCTGCGGGGACTGGGCTCTTATCTTACAAAAGCTTTCCAGGCATATTCAAAGTGAGGAATTTTCAGAAAAGCAACATAGCCTTCCTTTGATTCTCCAGAAACCTTTTTGTAGTGGGGGGGGGGGACAACAAAAATCTGGATTTCTTTAAAGTAATAATTCCAAGGGAATCCAAGAACGTCCTGCATCCTTGAGAAAGCCCTATTGGTTTTATTTTTTTCCCCCTTCTTTAGACCAAGCTCAATCAAGATTAATTATTTTCCAACAATATTTGAGTTTCTGCCATGAGATTCCAAACGAGGATATCAAGTAGCTAGTAAGGATGGATAAACCCATCCATATGTCCCCTCCCCAGGTTTTCATATTAGTCAATATGTCAAGTTCAATTCCTTGTACAGATAGTCCTTGACTTTTAAACCAGAATTGAGCCCAAAATTTCTGTTGCTAAGTGAGACAGTTGTTAAGTGAGTTTTGCCCCATTTTACGACCTTTCCCGCCACAGTTGTTAAGGGAATCGCTGCAGTTGTTAAGTTAGTAACACGGTTGTTAAGTGAATCCGGCTTCCCCATTGACTTTGCTCGTCGGGAGGTCGCGAAAGTTGGATCACCTGACCCCGGGACACTCTGCGACCGTCATAAATATGAGTCAGTTGCCAAGCATCCAAATTTTGATCACGTGACCAGAGGGATGCTGCCACGGTCGTGGTTTATACACATGGACCTCCCCAAGGCCAATGAAAATGGACAAATGTCAAGATTTATGGCAGATGTAATTGTGGCAACTATGGGATGACATCACTTTGCATCTGCTGTCATTGCCATGGTTTGCTGTGGACCCTACTTGCTTATGTGCTGTCATTCTCAAAGTGGCAGGTGGGTTGAAACTGTCAATCACAAATCTCATTTAGTCGCATCCTTCTTTCTCTGTCCATGCAACTACCTCTTACGTTCTTATTCAACACGGGCTACTTCTACCAACTGCTAGTGAGGTTTATCCACTTACAGATGCTCAAAAAACAAATGAAGATGTTTTGACACAATAACAATCAGCCTCCCAGCACCAATCATTTTTATTTTCTTAAAGCCACCCTCCCCGAGATACAAATATTGGCTGCGATTGATAGATTTCCAGGGGGAAGAGAGAAAACTAGCAACAGCCATTTGTGCAATTTCAAGGCATTTCTTGGAAATACGGGGAATTCTTTTTTGTGCTCCTGTGTGTGACAAAAACATGTCATTATCCTTTCTTTTGTAACCATTCTTAATTGCTATCAGCTTGCCGAAAGACTGAACAAAATATTAATGAACAATTACTATCCACTCAAGCAAAATATTACCCTACCTAACCTCTTTTTTTCCCCAACCTACATCTCCTATATATTTACTCTTCTCAAGTCCTTATTGTGCTTGGTATGTAATTGACAAATTAAGCTGCCATTATTTTGTTTCAGTGAGATAGGCTGTGCCATTCATAAAAGCATGAAAGGAAGTGAAAACAAATAAATGAGTACTATGTTGGTTTAGGAAGAAAAAAACCAAAACCAAGGTAGCTGGGTTTATGCCTAGTAAAAGAATCAATAGCAATTATGTCATGGAAAAGCTAACCAGGGTCCTCTAGTTGGGTCTATCTATGACAATTTGATCAAACCGGTCAGTCCTAGAGGAGATCAACTCTGACTGCTCCTTAGAAGGCCAGATCCTGAAGTTGAAACTCAAGTACTTTGGCCACCTAATGAGAAGGAAGGACTCACTGGAGAAGAGCCTGATGCTGGGAAAGATTGAGGGCAAGAGAAGAAGGGGACGACAGAGAATGAGGTGGCTGGATGGAGTCACTGAAGCAGTAGGCATGAGCTTAAATGGACTCCAGAAGATGGTAGAGGACAGGAAGGCCTGGAGGAACGTTGTCCATGGGGTCGCGATGGGTCGGACATGACTTCGCAACTAACAACAACAACAACAATTCACCGTGGTCAACTCACCACGGCCAACTCTCCTATTAAAGTTTTTTTTATTACTACTATTAGTTTATAGCATACAAAGAAAATATCAAAGTAAATAGTGGGAAAGATAGGGAAGGGAAAAGGGAATAGAAAAGGGAGAGAAGGGAGAAAAAAGAAAAAGAAAAGAAAAAAAAGCATATACTTTTATTGCTACATGGAAACCACTTCTGGACTTTGTGCTTGAGATAGGGAAAAAAATGAAACTTTGGTTTTGGGCTTTACTGATTAGGTAGCTTTGATGTTATTGAAATGGCTAGTTTATATTAGTTGAGGTCTGATGTTGGTAATGCGTTTTGTTTTGTTTTGTTTTGTTTTGTTTTCTTCCATGGCAAACTTGCTGGGGCCAATTTGCCACAGGGCAACTCGCCACCGGACAAGAGTTACACTAATATCAGAGAAATGTTGGAATAGAATCATGAAAGAAAAGATGCAAAAGGAGGGACAGAATGAAATGTGGATGACATTAAAAAAAAAACAGAACAGAACAGAGCTGGAAGGCACTTTGGAGGTCTTCTAGTCCAGCAACCCCGCTCAAGCAGGAGAACCTATACCATCTCAGACAAGTGACTGTCTAGTCTCCTCTTAAAAACCTCCAGTGACGGAGCGCCCACGATTTCTGAATGCAAAGCTGTTCCACTGGGTTAATTGTCCTCACTGTTAGGAAGTTTCTCCTCAATTCCAGGTTGCTTCTCTCTTTGGTCAGTTTCCAACCAATGTTTCTTGTCCTGCCCTCTGGTGCTTTGGAGAATAATGTGACCCCCTCATCTTTGTGGCAACCCCTGAGATATTGGAAGACTGCTATCATGTCCCTTCTCGTCCTTCTCTTCATTAAACTAGACATACCCAATTCCAGCAACCGTTCCTTGTATATTTTAGCCTCCAGTCCCCTAATCATCTTTGTTGCTCTTCTCTGTACTCTTTCTAGAGTCTTGGGACCCCAGGACGCTGCAACGGTCGTAAGTATGAACTAGTTGCCAAGCATTCTGAATTTTGATCACACGATCCCGGGGGAACGCTGCAAAGGTTGTAACCGTGAAAAACAGTCATGAGTCACTTTTTTTCAGTGCCGTTGTAACTTTGAACGGTCATTAAATGAACTGTTGTAAGTTGAGGACTACCTGTACATACGTTTCTTGTTGTTAAACTGTTTATTCTGTTAAAATGCCCTCGACAGAAAGCTTGTTCTGTAGTACAAACCCTGAAAGAGAATTCCGTGGCTCTTTTTAATGAAACTCGTAGCAAGAGGACACTACATTAGAGCATCCTAGCTCAGTCGGCTTTATGTGGTGCAGACATTGTCGCTTCTCCAAATGTTATGTGTTTACAAAGTGCCTTTGCTTACAAAGTTCCGGGTTTTCCCTTTTTTAACAACTCAATAATGTAGACAAGTCAAAGCCAAATAAGAGAGGGTATGGTGCTTGTTGATTTATTACATGATGGAGAAGAATGAAAGAGAACGTTCTATCACCAGGTAGCAGGGCCAGATGGAATATATCACCTTTTCTATATGACATAGTAATGAAAAGATCTTACAGTGCATGTGTGTTTATGATACATCACTGACACACACTGTAAATGATTATCCAGGTGGATGTTCCAATTTTCCTGTAGACCCCAGATATAGAGAAGAAGGAAAACACAATCTAGAAATAACAATAATAATTTACTGGGGGGGGGGAGGGAAGCCAAAATTTAAATTTAAAGTCTGAGAAAGTGCTGTCAAGTCTTCCATTAAACAAAACAAAACAAAACAAAAAAAATCTTCGCAGCAGTTCTCTCTCTCTCTCCCTTTCTCTCTTTCTCTCTCTCTCTCCTTTCTCTTTCTCCTTCTCTTTCTCTCTCTCTCTCTTTCTCTTTCTCTCTCTCTTTCTCTCTTTCTCTCTTTCTCTTTCTCTCTCTGTCTTTTTCTCTCTCTTTCTCTCTCTCTCTTCCCCCCCCTCTCTCTCTGTATCTCTCTGTATCTCTCTGTGTGTTTGTGTTAATTAAACTCATTCAGAAAAGACACATATTAGATCATATTATGCTACTATCTTATAAAAATACAAGGCAGATCATATACAATTCTGAAAAGACTACTTTTTTTCCCTCTAGCAAATTTTATCCAGTGCTATAATGCATTGCTAAGAAATGTATTCTAAATCAAGATGCTATTCCGAAGAAGGATTACTCTGATTGTTTGGCAATCTGTAATGTCAAATTCTGTATTTCTACTAACAAGTTTGGGTCAGCAAGAAGAGCACAATAGTTTTATAAAAGCTAAGATCAAAGAAAGCCCTTCTTGTAAGCCAGAGTAATAATTGCAGGGTTAAAACAAAACAAATCGAATCAACACAAAACAAAATGTATTGAATTCATTCAGGTCTGTGAAGCTGTGTTCATGTTGAAAAATAGTCCTAATGTTGTCACTGTGAGCTACTAAAAGCAGTTGCAGAACACTTCATCGGATTAATGAAGTGAGCAGTTCTCTCTCTGCTTCTCTTGGTTTTTGGAGACACAGGTCTCAAACCACAAGAATCCCCAATAAAACTATGAATCTGCACATCTGCATATATAAAACATATAAAGAACGATTGCTGGAATTGGGTATGTCTAGTTTAATGAAGAGAAGGACAAGGGGTGACACGATAGCAGCGCTCCAATATCTCAGGGGCTGCCCCAAAGAAGAGGGAGTCAAGGTGTTCTCCAAAGCACCTGAAGGCAGGACAAGAAGCAATGGATGGAAACTAACCAAAGAAAGAAGCAACCTAGAACTAAGGAGAAATTTCCTGATAGTTAGAACAATTAATCAGTGGAACAACCTGCCTCCAGAAGCTGTGAATACTCCAACACTGGAAGTTTTTAAGAAGAGACTGGACAACCATTTGTCTGAAATGGTATCGAGTTTCCTGCCTGAGCAGGGGGTTGGACTAGAAGACCTCCAAGGTCCCTTCCAACTCTGATTCTATTCTATTCTATTCTATTCTATTCTATTCTATTCTATTCTATTCTATTCTATTCTATTCTATTCTATTCTATTCTATTCTATTCTATTCTATTCTATTCTCCAAATCTACAAAACATCAGGTCAAGATGCATTGGGAAAGCTGATTGTTTCCACTTTTTATTTATTCATTATTAAACTTGTATGCCACCCAACTCCAAATGACTCTGGGCAGGTCACAAAAATCAAAAAGAAATGACAATAAAACCAATTAAAGGAAGAATTTTTTTAATATATAAAAGATAACAAGAAGCAATGGGTGGAAGCTGATCAGAGGGAGATCCAATCCAGAACGAATGAGGAATTTCCTGACAATGAAATTAGTCAATTAGTCCTGGAGTTGTGGGCGTTCCATCACTGGAGGCTTTCAAGAAAAGATTGGACAAACCTCTGTCTGGGATGGTATAAGGTCTCCTGTCTTGGGTAAGGGGTTAGACTAGAAGACCTCCAAGGTTCCTATCCAACCCTATGATGCTATGATTCTATGAATTCTGGTAATCAGCCAGAAATAAGAATGGACTTCTCTGCTCTATTGTAACTTAAACATAAGTTAATATATCCTCTAAGCATGTTATCAAGATAGCTAAATAATTGTCTTTTTAACTATCCATTGCTACCAGCTTGTGTTTAAATGCTCATAGTTCGTGTTCATTGAAATGAGGACTTTTAAAAGATAAAGTGACACAGTTATGTAGGAACTACACTCTGATTTTTTTTATTTACAAGATTCTTTGCTCTGTGCCCCTGCTGAAGGATGAAATGTACATTATAGTTTAAATATTAATCACATTGTAAGCATAAAATCTCCCAATTACCATCACCACCAATTGACTGTTTATAGATCTATTTAGCTATAAGCACATTATCAACTTGGTTCATGGGCAGATTAAACCAAAGAAGAGGGGGGGGGAAACATAGTGTTGAGTTAATAAACTTTAATTTGCTGTCCTTTAGTTGTGCTGCAGTTGTTTGTGATGACACCTATCAAGATTACAAAAAGAAGGGAAAAATCCACCATCCTCCAGAAGGCAAAAACAAAGTTGTGCCAGAATATTCTACCTAGGTTGTTCCATCTAAGAGAAGGCCATATTTTATTTAATCAATTAAGGCATATTGAATATTATTTCTTTTTTTTTTTCCTTTTGCAGTATTTTTCAAAATCCAATATATCCCTTTAAGGTGTGGGATGTCCTGGTCAGCAGTTTTTAATTAAATTACATTTTTTTAAAAAAAAATCTGAGTTGAGAGAACCACAATATGCAAATTATATCGGGGTGAGGATTAAAAACCTTGGCTAAATGCTTTTGTATGAAGAAGAGGTTTGCAAACTATACCAAACAGTGTCGTTAGTTCTATTTATCTCTTGCTTGTTGATCTCCCAGACCAGAGTGGAATCAAGATCACGTCAAATATTAGTACTGCTTTATAAAAAATCTTAGTAAGATCACACCTGGAATACTGCATCCAGTTTTGGTCACCACATTACAAAAAAAAAGATGTTGAGACTCTAGAAAGAGCACAGAGAAGAGCAACAAAGATGATTAGGGGACTGGAGGCTAAAACATATAAGGAACGGTTGCTGGAATTGGGTATGTCTAGTCTAATGAAGAGAAGGACGAGGGGGGACATGATAGCAGTGTTCCAGTATCTCAGGGGCTGCCACAAAGAAGAGGGAGACCAGCTATTCTCCAGAGCAGGGCTTTTCAACTAGTGGTACACGTATCACCTGTGGTACTTTGGCACCTGGCAGGTGGTATGCAACCGTCCTAGACAAGCGTAGTGGGGAAGGGGAATGAGCTGAAGGAGAGACAGCTGCAGGGCTGTTGGGGCTCAGCAGAAGCCCCAGGATCGACTCCATGCTGATGGGCACTTCCAGTGCACCCAGAACAGAAAAGGAGGAGGAGGGTGGAGAGAAGAAAGGATATAAAAGGAGGAGGTTTTGGTGGGAAAGGATGACAGAGAAAGAGAAGGGGACAAAGAAAGAGAGGAGAGGAGAAGAGAGGCTTCTGTGAGAGAAGCAGAGGGATCAATGAAGGAGTAGGGTATGAATGAGAGAGAGAGAGAGGAGAGGGAGAATGGAAGAAGGGCCGAACAGCCACCTGACCATCAAGGTAATAGTGCATATTAACAAACATGGATAAATTCATCATACATTCGTCAGTGCAAAGGGAAAAGGATTCAGCAAAGGAACCGCCACCGAAGAAATTAAAAC
Organism: Azemiops feae; assembly: GCA_023970755.1. Lineage (NCBI taxonomy): Eukaryota > Metazoa > Chordata > Lepidosauria > Squamata > Viperidae > Azemiops > Azemiops feae. Next base: position 227,975 of record JALGBA010004031.1, on the reverse strand, counting down.
CGGTACTTTTTCCCCTTTTTGGGGGGGGGGTGTCATCATGTTTTTGACACCTTGCTAAGCACTGCTGGTCCTCGAATATTGCCATATTGTACCCCAAAGTGGTACAATCTGTGAAAAGGTTGAAAAGCCCTGCTCCAGATAGCAAGGAAAGAAGCAACGCGTGGAAACCAATCAAGGAGAGAAGCAACCTACAACTAAGGAGAAACTTCCTGACTGTTGGAACGATTAATCAGCGGAACGGTTTTGCCTTCAGAAGCTGTGAGTGCTCTGTCACTGGAAGCCTTTAAGAAAAGCCTGGAATGGTATAGGACAGTAGTGGCGAACCTATGGCACGAGTGCCAGAGGCGGCACTCGGAGCCCTTTCTGTGGGCACGCACGCCATCACCCCAGCCCCACCTCCCCCCGCAGCCCCCTCCTCACCAGCAGCCATCCCGGAGGAGAGTCACCCCCGGGTGCGGCCCGCGCGGAGCAGCGCAGCCAAGCACATGGCAGCAGGGCAGCAGATGCTGCTGCAGGGCGCGGGCGCGGTCAGAGGGCGTGGTCACCACGGCGCTGCAGGGCCACCTGGGCGATCTGCGGTGGGCCGCAGATGGCCCTGATGGCAGGCGGAGTGAGGGCGGAGCAGGGCGGGGGCGGGCGGGCAGAGAGGCAGCGGGGCGGGTTTTGGGCACTCGGTCTCCAAAAGGTTCGCCATCACTGGTATAGGATCTCCTGCTTGAGCAGGGGTTTGGACTAGATGACCTCCAAGATCCCTTCCAACATTTAATCTGTTGCATAGCTTCTCTCTGTGCTTGGCGGTTTGCTTGCAGATGTTTTGTTACCCAACAAGGTAACATCATCGGTGCTAGAAGGGAGAGAGCCAAACCCGTTCCCTGTCCAGCACTGATGATGTTACCTAGTTGGGTAACGAAATGTTTGCAAGAAACCCAGCACGCTCAGAGAGCACCAAGGACCCCAAAGTAAGGGCGTACAGCATTTATTATATTTTGCTTGTTTACAAGGTATTTGTTTTTTTTTAACAGAGCATCAGCAAAGGCTGCTTTTAGCAACTGCACAGTCCCAATGGGACAGCTTTCTTGCAGCAATTAATGTTTTGCCACTGTTTTCTTTTCAGTGGAAGGATTTCTGGAATTCTGCCCTGGCAAGCTTATCCGATCAGCACTAGGTGCCCTCAACTGTCTCTATGTAAAATGAAATTATAGATCATGCAATCCATCCTGACGGTCCAGGGCAGCTAACGGAAGATTAGCCTAATCTCTTCCCATTTAATCCGGGTAGTTTAAAAAAGTGCTGTGGTCAACAGATATGTTGATTACATCCTGGGAAGGTCAAAAAAAAGAAAAAAAAGAGGAAGGATATATAAAACATCAATGATGAAACAAAAATCTGAGCTTTTAGCTCCATCAGAAAGGCTAAGCCGCTTGCGGATTTGGAAATGGAGGAAGGCAAGAATTCTTAAGAAGGCAACATATGCTGTTTGATGAATATGAAAATGAAAGAGGATTTTAACAGGAATCCAGATTGGATTGCTTTCTATTATGAGACACTAGAAGCAAGAAATTGAATATAGCGGCTTTAATTTATAGACATAAGCTTATTCGTTCATTTAAAAATCCCCCGCACTTATATTCTTCATGATAATTCTTCTTCCATCTCCCGAGTCTAAAGAGCTGTTTTGATTCTTAAAATCCAACTATACAAATGATCCTGTCCTGTCCCTCCTTTTTTTTTTTCCTCCCTCCGTTGTCACTCTGTTCATCTATATGCATGAGCAAATGTTCATCTCGCAAGGCAAGAATCCAGAATAACAGATTTGGAAGGGTCCTTGGAGGTCTTCTAGTCCAACCCCCTGCCAAACAGGAAACCTTATACCATTTTGGTGGTCCAGTTTCTTCTTGAGAACCTCCAGTGATGGAGCACCTTCAGCTTCTGAGGGCAAGCCATTCCACCGGTTTCTTGTTCTCACTGTCAGGAAATTTCCCCTTAGTTCTAGATTGGTTCTCTCCTTGATTAGTTTCCATCTGTTGCTTCTTGTCCTGCCTTCAGGTGCTTTGGAGAATAGCTTGACCCCCTTCTTCTTTGTGGGAGCCCCTCAGATATTGGAAGACTGCTATCATGTCACCCCAAGTCCTTCTCTTCATTAGACTAGACCAGTGGTGGCGAACCTATGGCACGGGTGCCAGAGGCGGCACTAGGAGCCCTCTCTGTGGGCACACGTGCCGTTGCCCCAGCCTTGCCTCCCCCCATGACCCCCTCCTCTCCAGCAGCCCCCCTGAAGGAGAGTCGCCCCCGAGCGTGGCCCTCACGGAGCAGCGCAGCCAAGGACATGGCAACCAGGCAGCATAGACAAGACTCTGCCCTCACACCCCAATGCGTACAGTTGATCCTGCGGGGCGCAGGCAGAGGGTGTGGCCACCATGGCGCTGCTGGGCTGCCTGGGCGATCTGCGGCGGGCCCTGGAGGCGGTGAGTGGTTCTGTGGGCAGGCGGGGCGGGGGATAGGGGGAGAGCAGGGGCGTGGCAGGGGGGTGGAGCGGGGCCGGGGCCAGTTTTTGGGCACTCGGTCTCTAAAAGGTTCGCCATCACTGGACTAGACATACTCCATTCCTGCAACCGTTCTTCATATGTTTTAGTCTCCAGTCCTCTAACTCCATGTAACTAATCTGAGTGAAGGTTTGTGATCAGATATTGCCGTTCAAATGGATTGTTATGGAGAAAACCGTCCCCCCAAACTGTCCTGTACATTAGATCTTATATTCTGGAGGGAAATAGCCATATCTGTCTCAAATGTCCTTCCTTATCCTATTAAGTTCATATCTAGGAATGACTGCATCCTACTGATGTTCTCCATTTCATTAGATTTCCATTGTGCTCATTATATCTATCCTCTGGTTCACAGCCAAATACTCTAATCCCACCATTTTCAATGGAAGACTTCCAGGACTAGTTGCTATGCCAATTTCCAAATGTTTCAGTCATGAACCCTTGTTCATGTCTTTTCTGTCTCCTTTTCAATTTACTGACTGAAATGGCCACCCATTAATCCACTCCCAATCCTTGAAATATCAACATCTTTCTGAAGGGGATACTGCTAGATAACTTATTAGGTTTTTCCTTGGAAACAATTTAAAAACAATTTTTTGCTACTATAGACCAGCAGACTAGTTCAATTACAGTTCATCTGGAATCCATATCTGTTGTACATGGGAAATGTTCCTGACTGGCTATGAAGTCTTAACATCTGAAAAATGGTTACAGGAACTGGGCACGGCTAGTCTAGTGAAGAGAAGGACCAGGGGAGACATGATACCGGTCTTCCAATATTTGAGGGGCTGTCACAGAGAGGAGGGGGTCAGCCTATTTTCCAAAGCACCTGAAGGCCAGACAAAGAATAATGGATGGAAACTGATCAAGGAGAAATTCAGCTTAGAAATAAAGAGAAATTTTGTGACAGTGAGAACAATCAACCAATGGTACAGATTGCCTTCAGAAGTTGTGGGAGCTTCATCACTGGAAGCTTTCAAGAAGAGACTGGACTGCCATCTGTCAGAAATGGTGTAGGATCTCCTGCTTGGGCAGGGGGTTGGACTAGATGACCTACAAGGTCCCTTCCAACTCTGTTATTCTATCCTATTCTACCTCCTCTGACACCACCATCTAATCCATACATTTGAGACCCCTGAATGCCTAAACTCCTTGTTTAGCTGTTTTTGGTGTGGAATGAATAGCATTAAAAAAAAAAAAAAACTCTACAATTTTGGACTTGAATCCTAGCCAAATTACTAGTCAGTAGGGCTAACAAACTGTAATTACAACCTTCTTCCCGAATTTATTCAGCAGCTGATCTAGATGATGAACCATCCCCACAATTTTCGTACCAAACAGCTGCCACCCTTTTACACCCAATTCGCAAACTTTCCACCTTCTTTGCAAGGCCTCCCTACTTTTGATTGTGTTATGGAATATCTTAATAAACTGAATTGTGAAATTGCAACTTTTAGGGGGGGAAAAAACTATATAACTTTAACACAGAGAGACACACATACAGAGAAAGAGAGAAATAAATCTGTAAGACCTTAGTAAGAAAAGGCAAATCACTCTTCACCAGCTTCTAGTGTTTTTTGAGAAAGCCAACCAGAATATGAATGGAATATTCTTACTGACATGATGTGCTTCAATTTCCTAAACAAATCTCCAAGAAGTTCCTCATTAAAGGCTCCTAATAGCCATGAGATATGAGGATAGGCCTTTTATGGACTGCTAATTGGGGGAAAAAACAAGAATAAATGACCAATTTTCTCCCTGGAAGTAAGAAGGAGTGGTCGTTAAGGATCTATGAGCATTCATTTATTTGGCAAATGATCCTGATTTGGGTTAAGAGAATAGTAATACCCAAAAATGATGGGGACATGTGGAAGGAATCATCAACTAAATGTCACATAAAATGGGAAGTGATATATTCTGGGGCCAAAACAACTTTAACTTTATATATAGAATAATGGAATCTAAGCCATCTGAACTATCTAGTAATAAATGAATGAATGAATGAATGAATGAATGAATGAATGAATGAATGAATAAATAAACAAACAAACAAACAAATAAATATTTAAAATGTTAAAGATTTTTTGAGTTGATAACTCAGCCTAGGGCGTTAAATATGAAAGAGATAAACTTGAAGCTAAGAAGACTAGGAAAGGGTTTTTTTTTTTTTTAATCAACTCTACAGAGCCATTATTTAAATTGGTGGCACATCTGCATTTGAAGAAGACATACAGTTCCGGTTGAAAAAGAATCTAAGATAGCTTGAAAAGTTATAGGAAGGGGCACCAAAAATGATCAGAGGGATCATAAATTTCCTCTATGAGAACAGGCAAACATGTCTTGAAGAATGAAGGACTGAGGTATCAAATACCTCATATTTTTTTCTCGCCATGTATATGTATATATCCGAACTAGACTGTGCTGTTTCTCTGTGTCATATATGTGTGTGGTATGTGAGTATATGCACAATCTTTTGTCATGTTTATGCTGTGTATATTGGAGGTGGTTACCCTTTGAGAGCTGAATGCAACGAAATTTCATTTTAATGTATGCTGATTAGTGTACATTTAAAGTATTCTATTCTATTCTATTCTATTTTCTATTCTATTCTATTCTATTTTCTATTCTACTATACTCTACTCTGTAGAGCAGGAGTCTTCAAACTTGGTCCTTTCATGACTTGTGGACTTCAACTCCCAGAATTCCTCAGCCAGGCATGCCTGGCTGAGGAATTCTGGGAGTTGAAGTCCACAAGTCATAAAAGGGCCAAGTTTGAAGACTCCTGCTCTAGACTTTAGACTCTACACTGTAGAGTAGAGTAGAGTAGCGTGTAGAATAGAGAGTAACGTAGAATATAGCATTCTGTTCTGTTCTGTTCTGCTCTGTTCATGCACAGCATGGAAAAAACAGACAGGGAGACATTCTTATCCCTTTCTCAAAACATCAGCACCAAGGACTATCCAATGAATTTGAGCAGAAGAAGATAACCGACAAAAGGAAGCTATTCATCCCAAACCACATCATATATCTCTGGAGTTAACCATTGCAAGATGTGGGATTGGCCATTAATTTAGGTTGCATTAAACAGAGAACTGGAAAAAAACAATTGGAATTCTAACAAATTCTACATTCTACGATATTCTATATTAGAATATTGTAGAATATTGTAGAATTCTACATTCTACAATATTTGGCTGGAAGAGTCAACCTAACTTCTGTGTTGAGGGCAACAGATTTTCAAATGCTAGTTGTGAAAACTAAGGATAGGAAATGGGTCTTCTCCGCTTCTTATCTGCAAGCACTCTAGAGAGAAGTTGTTGGACACTATAAAAAACTCAGATACTACATAAAAATGGGCCTTGGCTGGATCCAGAAGGATTCTTTTCATATCTTAAGAACTAAAGCTAAGTGAGTAGAGGGGAAAAAAAAACCCCTCTTATAATCGTAGAAAAGTTCTTCAGTTTATTTAATTTTTTTCTGTGTGACTTGTAAGTAATGAAATAATGTCCTTGCTCCTTTTTTTTTTTTTTTTTGTGGCCTTCTCCCTTCTTATGAACTTTCTCTTAAATAAACTTGGAGAGGGGAGACTAAGAATAATTGCAGACTGCCACAACAACAGAATCCAATATTGTCTTGAAGGAACTGAATGTTAAATAGATGTAAAAAGGGTAGTGCAATAAGACCTAAGAAGCATTGTAAGGAATCAGAGTTGCCATCTTTTCCACCGAGGTTAATGCATTTTCCTTTATTAAACCCATCCAAATAAAAATAGGTTTATTTAGTGAACCAAGTGCAAATATATTTCATTAAATCCTCCTTTCGGTCTTATTTAGCCAAAGGTACAGACCACCAGCCAGTGATTTTAAGGACCTGCCCGTTCGGTTTCTATTTCTCTATTACTATTCTATTACTAATTTGTCCTAAGTCATATTTTTCAATGCCACTGTAATTTTTAACGGTCATTGAACGAATTGTTGTAATTTGAAGACCGCCTGTACTTCATCTGTCCAATTGTAAGTAGGGGGGGGGGAAATAATGGAGAATAACCTTCTTGTGTCTATGTTTGTCTTGCTAAAGTTCTCTCAGATTAAATATCAACTTAAAGACTAATATGCTTCTAGCTATGAAATGCCCCTCTGCTCCATAGAATGGATTCTGATTCTTCTCAACTATCATCAGTTCTGCTATTCAGTTCTTCTCCTAGCAGATGTTTCTCTGACTGTCCAGCCAAACACTGTCCTTAGCTCCGAGCACTGCATCAGCCCTCAATCCCAAATCATTTTTTTTAAAAAATAATCAGCTTGTAGTCTCTTCCCATAGTAACTGCTACTTAGAAAGCCCCCAATGCCTATCACTCAATAAAAGCCTGATTTGGCCTACTTTGCTAGATTAAATCTTTGCACAAAGTTTGTTCAATTAAAAAAAATATAAACAGATAAAACATTTCTTCGGGATAGAATAGAATAGAATAGAATAGAATAGAATAGAATAGAATAGAATAGAATAGAATAGAATAGAATAGAATAGAATAGAATAGAATAGAATAGAATAGAATAGAATAGAATAGAATAGGAGTTGGAAGGGACCTTGGGGGTCTTCTAGTCCATCCTCCTGCTCAGGCAGGAAACCGCATACCATTTCAGACAAATGGCTGTCCAGTCTCTTCTTAAAAACTTCCAGTGTTGGAGCATTCACAGCTTCTGCAGGCAGGTTGTTCCACTGATTAATTGTTCTAACTGTCAGGAAGTTTCTCCTTAGTTCCAGGTTGCTTCTCTCTTTGGTTAGTTTCCATCCGTTGCTTCTTGTCCTGCCTTCAGGTGCTTTGGAGAATAGCTTGACTCCCTCTTCTTTGTGGCAACCCCTGAGATATTGGAACACTGCTGCATGACACCCCTCGTCCTTCTCTTCATTAAACTACACATACCCAGTTCCAGCAACCAATGATGTATGATATATGGCATTCTTGGTCTGCCATGCCCTCCTTCATTTTACCCAAGTCAAGTAGCCAATATATCTGCCAAGAATGAATGACCTTGAGCCCCAAAATGACACCCAAATGGCCCCGTTCAGGAACTGCTGGAACATTTTAATTTCCCAAAACATGCTGAACGAAGCAACCTCCCAAATGAAAAACGTGAACTTGTAGTTCACCAAGAAATTCAACTCCTGTGACTTAAACAGGAACAAACTGAGCCCATTTCTACGGGTGCGATGGAGAAGTGATTATGCTGTTTGTCATTTGATTTTCCTCTCATCTCTCAAACATGCATAAACATTTACCCATCGCTTCATTCCTTTGGGATAATCAACACCATGAGTGGTTGAAGAAAAAAAGGAAGAAACCATAAGCCTTAGGAATAGACTTGCGACGTAAACCATCGAAATAAAATATACAGACCTTTATTTTTATGCAGATGCTCATGAAACAGCCATATTTTTTTCTCATTCGTTCTTGAATCTCTGAATGGCTCAATCGCTTTTTCTGTATTCCATTTTCTCTTTTTCACCTATCCCTTCCCATCATGTCATTGAATAGTTTTCACCTAGATTGCATTTCTTCTGCTTTCTCCCAAACCTATCTCTGAGTCTTCTTTTATCATCGTTCACTAGAGCAGGGGTGTCAAACTCAATTTCATTGAGGGCCGCATCAGCATTGCGGTTGTTCTTGGTGGGCCGGATAGGTATGGCCAGGGTGGGTGTGGCCTACTGGGTGGGTGTGGCTGGAGTGGGTGTGGCCTCCTGGGTGGGCATGGCCAGCTCTACATCGTTCACGTCAAGGGTGCCTGTGGGGGCCTGGGCAGGAGTGGGACAGATCTGAGGGTCTCTGGTAGAAGGGGGTGGGACCAGGGCAAGCGCGAAGGCATGGTCCACTGGAAGAACCTGCTGAAACCCCTCCCCAGGAGCCCATCAAGCCAGATATGTGAAGTAGGTGAGGGCTATTTGTTGGCCACTTCCAGGCGATGGTGCATTTCTTCATTCCACACAAAGGGTGACACCTCCCCAGCGTGCACCCAGGGGGTGGGGCCAATGCAGCAGGGGCCGGTCCCTTGCTGTTTCCAGACGGCCTTGTGGAGTAAGATTGAATGTGTTTCAGCATAGATGGCCACCACAAAATTGTACATTGCTCCCGGACAGCCTGGGCCGGGGCCAAGGCAGCGGGGGCCATTCCCTCACTGTTTCCAGGATGGCTTCGCGGGCCACATGAAACCACGTCGTGGGCCACATCCGGCCCCGGGGCCTTGTGTTTGACATGTCTGCACTAGAGCGTCACGTAGAACTTCATCCTACTTTCATAAGCATCCACAAAGAAAGAGATGGCACCAATTCGGATTTTAAATCTTTCCTCTACGACTCAACACACACGCAGGAAATGTCATTTCTTCCCACATGTTCCTCAACTCCACTCTAGAAGATCAGGCCATTCAGATTCCCCTTTCCACACAAAACTGAAGGCTTCATTTTGGACAAGCCTGGCAGTCCAATTGCATGGAAGCAAAAAAATTCAACCTGTCAGCAACGACAGCAAATGTTGCTTACGCAAGGAGAAAGATGGAAGAGTAGATCACCTTATTATAGCCGACTGCAGCAAAATCTCACAGACTGATTAGCTACAACATCATCATCAAGTTGCCAAAATTCTACAGTGGAAGCTTTGCAGCAAAAATTCCTGGGAACATCAGATTGATAAAGTTCTAGAAAATAAGCAAGTCAAGATCTTGCGGGACTTTTGTATCCAAACAGACGGACATCAGGCCCGTAAGCCTGACATCACTGTTGTGGAAAAGAAAAGAAAAAGTCTGGTTCATGGATATTGCAATATCAGGTGATACACGAATTGAAGAGAAACAACTAGAAAAAAAAATAACAAAATATCACAATCTGGAAATTGAAGCTGAATGATTGTGGAAGAAGAAATCAATGGCTGTATCAATAGTAATAGGAGCCCTTGGAGCAATACCCAAAGGGTTGCCTAAATACATGGACATTTTGAACTTATTAGACCTGAATATCCTGACTTTGCAAAAAACAACAACAAAAAAAAACCCTTACTCGGAACTGCCCTATATACTCACATGTTACCTTAACAGCTCTTAGATCCTCAGTTAGGACTTGATCTGTTAAGTTTTTACCAGTCCCAGTCTGTGAATCAAATTGAAGATTAATCATAACAACAACAACAACAGAGTTGGAAGGGACCTTGGAAGTCTTCTAGTCCAATCCCCTGCTCAAGAAGGAGACCCTACACCATGGTTGTCCAATCTCTTCCTAAAAACTTCCAGTGTTGGAGCATTCACAACTTCTGGAGACAAATTGTTCCACTGGTTTATTGTTCTCACTGTCAGGAAGTTTCTCCTTAGTTCTAGGTTGCTTCTCTCTTTGGTTAGTTTCCATCTGTTGCTTCTTGTCCTGCCTTCAGGTGCTTTGGAGAATAGGTTGACCCCTTCTTCTTTCTGGCAGCCCCTCAAATACTGGAACTCTGCTATCATCTTACCCGTAGTCCTTCTTTTCCTTAAACTAGATATACCCAATTCCTGCAACTGTTCTTTGTATGTTTTAGCCTCTAGTCCCCTAATCATCTTTGTTGCTCTTTTCTGTACTTTTTCCAGAGTCTCAACATCTTTTTTACATCGTGGCAACCAAAACTGGATGCAGTATTCCAAAAGTGGCCTTACCAAGGCGTTATAAACTGTGGTGGCGCAGTGGTTAGAATGCAGTATTGCAGGCTAATTCTGCCAACTGCCAGCAGTTCAATTCTCACCAGCTCAAGGTTGACTCAATCTTCCATCCTTCTGAGGTCAGTAAATGAGGACCCAGATTGCTGGGGGAAATATGCTGACTCTGTAAACCACTGTAAAGCAGAATGAAGTGGTATATAAATGTAAGTGCTATTGCTATCGCTATTGCTATAAAGTGTTATTAACACTTCATATCTTGATTCTATCCCTCTGTTAATGCACCCTAAAGCATTGGCTTTTTTGGCAGCTGCAGCACACAGCTGGTTCGTATTTAAGTGAGTGTCCACTAGGACATATATCAGGAAAAGAGAGGGAAGGCCAATTTTAGCCTGATCATCTTATTCTCTGCAAGCTAGTTTTCTACTCTTGAGCTTAATTTGCAATCCTATATACTATGGATGTGGACAAGGATGTGGATGAACTTAATTTGCAATCCTACATACTGTGGTGCAGCCAGAACAATCTGGGGCTGAACACACTTAAAACTGTAGAGATGAAAATGGATTTTAGGAGGAGCCCTCCTATTCTACCACTTTTTTATATATGTAATATTTTATTAATTTTCCAATTTTACATTTGAGTATTTAAAAAGCAACATGGTGACTGGATTAATCAATAGTTCAATAACAAAATTCTACCACTTCTTACTATATTAGACAACACAGTATCAACAGTAGAGACCTTCAGGTTTCTGGGTTCTATCATCTATAATGGACACCTAACATTAGAGCCATCATTTAAAAAAAAGCACAGCCAAGAATGTTCTTCCTGTGTCAACTCAGAAAATTCAGATTTCTCCAGCATCTGCTGATACAATTCTACAGAGGAATTATTGAGTCTGTCATTTGTACCTCAATAACTGTCTGGTTTGGCACAGCAACCAAACGCAACAGGTATTGACCTCAATGGATAGTTAGGATTGCAGAAAAAACAGCTGCAAGCAGCCTGCCTTCCATTGAGGATCTGTATACTTCATGAGCCAGAAAGAGGGCTGAGAAAATATCTACAGACCCCTCACATCCTGGACATAAACTGTTTCAACCTGTCTCCTCTGGACACCGCTACAGGGCATTGCATGCCAAAATAACTAGAGATAGTTGTTTCCCTCTTGCCATCACTCTGCTGCACACTTAATTCTCACAATACTGTCTTATGTCTAAGGATATTTACCCATGGAGCATAGCTGTATTACTATTACCCTTCTCATCTTTTCTACTACCTTCTCTTATTGGTATCATTATTATGATTACATTACTTTATTGTTTGTATGTTCACTGACAGCTTTTGTACCAGAGACAAATTATTTGTGTGTCCAATCACACTTGGCTACTAAAGCATCCTATCCTATCCTATCCTATCCTATCCTATCCTATCCTATCCTATCCTATCCTATCCTATCCTATCCTATCCTATCCCTGGCTAGGCCAGGGGTCCCCAACCCCCAGTCTATGGACTGGCACTGGGCCACAGCATGCCAGCAATCGGTCTGCACAAACAAGCAAAGCCCCATCCGTGGGATGCAGGCAGCACACAAAACCACGCACTCTCTGGTCCGTGGAAAAACCTTTCTCCACAGAACCGGTCCCTGGTGCCCAAAAGGTTGGAGACCTCTGTCCTAGGCTATCCTAGCTATCCTATCCTAGGCTCTCCTCTCCTCTCCTCTCCTCTCCTCTCCTCTCCTCTACTATACTCTCCTCTCCTCTACTCTACTATACTATACTATACCATTGTCATGCGTCCGTCAAACCCAACCAAGCAAACACCTTCAAGACATTCCAATCTCTTAATGTAAAACTTTATTGAGTACATCATTTCAGCACATATGAAAGCAAAACCAGCTCTGGCAAATCCCAAGCCAAACTCCCATAGTAAAAATATAGAATTCCCCCTCCCATCCCTGAACAGGTCACATTGCCCAATTAGGAGCAAATATATTGTTATGAGAAAATGTCTCTGCGCCGGGTCAGACATCTGGTGCTTCATCCTTGAATCTCATGGTCTGCCTTCTTTATTTTTGAGCCTGCATTCCATTTCCCCATCCTCTCCCCAAGTTTGTTGGCAAGCTAGGAAGCAATAGTTGTTGCACCAGGAAAGGAACTTCAAGCTTGACACTTTTCCTATCCTATCCTATCCTATCCTATCCTATCCTATCCTATCCTATCCTATCCTATCCTACCCTACCCTACCCTACCCTATCGTACCCTATCATATTATTACTTGTATTCTACAAACTTGGAGTTGGACTTCAGAGTTTATCAGTTCCTCTCCCTCCAGCTTAAGTATCTGGAACATGTTTCATAATGGAGCTGAATATGATCCATAAAGAATTATCAAGAAATAAATTACCAATCTGCAAAAAAATAGTGCAAGTTTCCTGCTTCTTCTTGTTGAGTTTTTTTTTTCTTTTTGTTGCCACTTGACTGGCAAAACTACCTAAAGGAAGGTTGTGTGGTCTTTAAAAAGGCCTCTGAAGGATGACTATTAGCAATATGTCCTAAATAAAAATGTCAAATACCAGATGTCACAGGAAAAAGAACAACAACAACAGCAACAACAGGATGACCATCACCAATGGCTAGTCATTTTGGGAAGGTAATGCTGAATTTCTCTTAGTAATCTATTAGTATCAAGAGTGTTGAGATTTGGCCCCTAACAAAATAACGCAATGAGGCCAGCTGGCGTCCGTTAAAAGTTTCTGGTCAATGTCCTCCAACATAATTAGCAAGCATTGCAATATCAACTTGCCACAAGGAGTTATATATTGCTTGATCCAGAATTCAACGAAGGTCTCCCACTTGGGTGATTTAGTTGCTGCCACTAAGCCATCTGCCTGATAAAATTAGTCCAGTTATTAGTTTGCTGCCTTCTACATTTTTTCAGAACAAACATCTACATTTCAGTGGTTTTTTTTCCGTAAACAAGTTAATTAGATGTGAGACGGAGTAGATTTTTTTTCTTTGATGGAAGACAGGCCTCAAACAAACAAAGCTCTAGAAAGAAAACTAACCATGTTTGTAAAGCAGTGTGAGAATAAAGCTGCAGAAACTTAAGCTCAGTTTGTAAAGTGTAGGCATACAAATGCCACATCGTTTTGGAGGAAGCAATTTTAGGCAAATCGCAGAAATAGAACAGCAGATACTAAACCAAAGAAAGTAAACACGTGAACATTAGAATATAGAATAGTAGAGTTGGAAGAGACCTTGGAGGTCTTCTAGTCCAACCCCCTACTTGAGCAGGAGACTCTATACCATTTCAGATAAATGGTTGTCCAGTCTCTTTTTGAAAGCCTCCAGTGATGGATCACCCACCACTTCTGGAGGCCAGCCGTTCCACTGGTTGATTGCTCTCATTAATAGGGAATTTCTCCCTAGTGAAATTTGAATAAGCATGAAATAAGAAAAAAGCAAAAGAAACATTCTTAAATTGGTTTACACCAATAATATTCACAGCATCTCTTCCTGTCTGGTTCTCCTTGCTTCTGATACATCTATACACAACTTTATACCTTGCCTCTCTTTTTTTAAAAAAAAAAAATCATCTATTTTTTCAGCATCTTCTCTTCGTCCAACCACTGAGTTCTCCATCTTCCTTTTCCTGGCAACACATTGATGCTTCCTTCATGTTTTTATTTTGACCTACCACCTCAATATACTATTTTTATATAGATGTTCGCTCAAGTTTGTATTCAGTCCATGATCATTCTTGGTCCTACAATACATAGTTAAATATCTATTCCTGCTGAATTCCACTTATCTTCTGCTGACTTACCCAACTCTCATTCCTATATGATAAAGAAGAGAAGGGTGTCCTTATTGATGTTTTTGCTTCTTTCAACAATAGTCATTCTTTACAATAGACTTTGTACTGTATTACTGTGAGCTTTCTGTGAGCAAATATACATGTTAATAGTTATCCATCCATTCTCCCCTCTTAGTCTTATGTCTAAGGATATTTATCCCTGATTATGGCTACATTACTATTATCCTTCTCATCTTTTCTACTACCTTCTCCTATTGGTACCTTAAGATTGTATTACTTTGTCGTTTGTAGGTACACTGAGAGAATATGCTTGTGTGTCCAGTAACACTTTGCCAATGAAGTCCTATTCTATTCTATTCTATTCTATTCTATTCTATTCTATTCTATTCTATTCTATTCTATTCTATTCTATTTTCTATCCATATTCTATCCATATTCTATCCATATTCTATCCATATTCTATTCTATTCTATTCTATTCTATTCTATTCTATATCCATATTCTATTCTATTCTATTCTATTCTATTCTATTCTATTCTATTCTATTCTATTCTATTCTATTCTATTCTATTCTATTCTATTCTATTCTAATTCTATTCTATTCCTAAACATTCTACCAAGAACCAAAAATTTATCTACTTTGCTCACTCCAGTAATATGCTTTTTTTCAGATCCATACTGCCTGTTACATCATATATCATATGATACATACATAATATATGCTTCATATCTTTTCCAACAAATATGGTATCATCTTAATATAGATGTTACATGTATACATACATTCTTGTCCGCAGTCAACCCAGCTTAAGCCAGAAGTATCCCTTATACATTTATTCATAAATGCAGTGAATAACCAAGGAGAATCATACATCCTTGTCTTATTCTTTGTTCAGTGTTGAACTATTTGTTCACTGTTCCATTTATCCCAATGCATGCTTAAATTTCATCACAAATTAATTTACTAATTAACTTTACATTAATTGCATTCTTCCCCAATCACACGTTTCTGAGCAGTTCAAAATGATTCAATGGGTCATAAAATTCAATGGGTCATATCATTACCAGAAAATCACAAAAATAATAATCAACCCTCTCTAAGCATAGCATGTAGTCACCATAGAGTTTCCATGTTTCATTAACATAGCCCTATTACTTCCTTCCTTTTCTCCTTCTATTTTTTCATTCATTTTAATCTGATAACTCATAACCTTTATCATGTACTCCTCTTACATTTCTAGATCTATTCTTTCATATTGTGGGAAGTCAGTCCCCCAGAGAAGGAAATATTAAAAGGGCAGGAAAATATATTTCCTCAAAGGATCTTAAAGAGGCAGGAAAGCATGCCCAGTTTTTCTTAATAGCCCAAGTCTCCCTTCCCCAAGCAGAAACCAGCTCTATAGAAATGCAGATGTAAACCATCAGGAAGGTTGAAGCTAGAAGCTTAGGAAGACAAAGACTCCTAAAATCTACATACCCCACCCAAACTCTAAGACAGGACATAATAGGATTAACACAGAGATACCAAAGGGCACACTCAGACTCAGGTCAAAGTTCATGCCACAGGAACAACTCCAAACAAAAGGCTCCAGAGGGTATAAAAACCCACCCCCTTCATGTGCTCAGTCCTTTTTTCCCTCTTTTCTGACAGAGCCATCTTCCTGTCTGGCTCTCCTCTTCAATAAACTGCAACCTTCTTTCTAAAGCAGTCGCCATATTTATTCCCAGCTTGGACTGAACCATGATGAAGACTTTTCTTTCAACAATATGACAGGGCCATTACCAGATATGTCCATAAACATTTATCCCTTGGGAAGTTAGTGACGATTCTAGACTATCAACCTATCAACCTTAATTGTACACGTGCTAGAACAACATTCTCCATTGCCACTAAGAACAGATGGGTATATTTTAGCCAATATGGCATAAACACAACCTGAGATCATTTTTATATAGATAGTGCTTGCTGTATTCTGGCAGCCTATGAGATTTAATCCAGAGAATACTTTGCAAGCCAACATGCTGTGTAGAAACATAACACCTGATTGTGTGTACATAATTTTCTTTGTTTAAAAAGTACATCACCTTCGTATAACAATGTGGATGCATGTTCCTTTGTATTTCCAAATACCAGTTCTAGAACCCATGGTGAGTTATTGGTGGCAGTTAATTCTACTTGTGGCTTGGAGGCCCACCTCTGTTGCTGATCAGCAATAGCAACAGTGACAGAGGTGGGCCTCCAAGCCACAAGTAGAATTAACTGGCACCAATAACTCACCATGGGTTCTAGAACTGGTATTTGGGAATAGATTAATTCACTCAACTTTGCATCTCCATCTTCTGTTTCCGGTTAAATAGCTGATTTAATTCCGAAGATGTGCATCCTGTAATGGCCAGGTGTGAAACCTGTGTTGATAGTACTTAAAGCAAGCATTGGCAATTCACACAGAATTACCTTCACAAACCTAAATGAATTCATTCCTGCAGAGCTGTTTTGATTCAGTCCAACTCTGAGTTAATACTTCAATTTCTCACTAGTTCATTACATCACTTCTTCATGCTTCATTTAGGAATTAATAGCATCATTGTTTTTTTTTCTCACTGCATGTAAAGCAGCAATGAGGCCATGATTTATCATTGCTTCCTTCTGCTTTGAACTCAATATATGCTTCATTGACTACAGAAAGGCCTTTGGACGTGTCAACTATGTCAAGCTGTAGAATGTTCTTCAGAAAATGGAAATCCCAGAACACAACAAAACAGAATAAAAGAATTGGAAGGGACCTTGGAGGTCTTCTAGTCCAACCCCCTGCTCAAGCAGGAAACCCTATAGCATTTCAGACAAATGGCTGCCCAATCTCTTCTTAAGTGTTGGAGCACTCACAACATCTGAAGGCAAGCCATCCCACTGATTAATTGTTCTAACTGCCAGGAAATTTCTCCTTACTCCTATGTTGGTTCTCTCCTTGATTAGTTTCCACCCGTTGCTTCTTGTCCTGCACTCAGGTGCTTTGGAAAATAAGTTTACCCCGTCTTCTTTGTGGCAGCCCCTCAAATATTGGAACACTGCTATCCTGTCACCCCTAGTTCTTCTTTTGACTAGACTAGACGAACCAAAATTCCTGCAACCGTTCTTCATATGTTTTATCCTCCAGCCCCCTAATCATTTTTGTTGCTCTTCTCTGTGCAAAATCTTAGTAATACCACACTTGGAATACTGCCATACACTGGTAGCTCATATTTAAGTGATTGTTCACTAGGACTCCAAGATCCCTCTCACAGTTACTGGTATTAAGCCAAGTTTCACCTTGTCTATACCTATACAGTTATACCTATATAACTATATGCCTATAAACCTATACCTATACCTATACCGTCTATACTCTATACCTATACAGCACTTGGTAGAGTAGTGTTCAACCAATCTCTTGTAATGATCTAAAAGATTGATTCTTGGGGGGGGGGGAAACAGAGTGAAATTATAATCATTATTATTGTCGAACATTGCCTAGATTCCAATTAATATTGTTCTCTTTAAGATTTATTTCAGAATCCAGTATCCTATTACTGTGTTTGGTAAAAGATTTTTTCAAAAGAGGCTTTCTTTGTTATTTCTCTCTCTCTCTCTCTCTCTCTCTTTGCTGTAAAAGGGTCGGGTGCATCTTGCAATGTTAGCGTTTTCCTGCAAATTGAACTTTCGGTTTCCAGAAAGATCAGGAATGTCTAAATATATTCTCAGCCTTTTTTCCATTTCTTTCCATTTGCCTTTTTTACCCACTCATCTTCTCCCCCCCCCCCCGGCCTACCTCCCTATCTTTCATGAACAGAAGGAATTAAAGAGAGCAAACAGACTGGATATCACACAAACCTGGGCAAGGTATTAAACCAAATGCCAGCTAATTCCAGGAATATTTTATGGAAGAACTCTGATTATGTATCAAAACGTTTGAACAAAACATTTCCTATTTTACATGGAAAATATTTGAATATTCAGTATAAGCTGCCAAGTCCAAGAATGAAAGGAGTAGAGCTCAATTATATAATACAGAATGTGGTCTGAAATTTAATTCCAGCAGGTTCTAGATAGGTCTGGGGGGGGGGGGAATCCTTGATACTGTTAGAATTCAGGGGTAGGCAACCTTGCCTCTTTTATGACTCGTGGACTTCAACTCCCAGAATTCCTGAGCCGGCATGGCTCAGCTTGCAAACCTCTCCCTTTCCCCTCAGCATGGCTGGCTCAGGAATTCTGGGAGTTGAAGTCCACGAGTCATAAAAGGGCCAAGTTTGAAGATCCCTCAGTTAGAGGAACATATGAAAGCATAATTAATGTTAATTAATGTAGACTTTATTAGTTTAGAGCAGGGGTAGGCAACCTTGGCTCTTTTATGACTCATGGACTTCAACTCCCAGAATCCCTGAGCCAGCATGGCTCAGCTTGCAAACCTCTCCCTTTCCCCTCAGCATGGCTGGCTCAGGAATTCTGGGAGTTGAAGTCCACGAGTCATAAAAGGGCCAAGTTTGAAGAGCCCTCAGTTAGAGGAACATATGAAAGCATAATTAATGTTAATTAATGTAGACTTTATTAGTTTAGAGCAGGGGTAGGCAACCTTGGCTCTTTTATGACTGGTGGACTTCAACTCCCAGAATCCCTGAGCCAGCATGGCTGAGCTTGGAAACCTCTCCCTTTCCCCTCAGCATGGCTGGCTCAGGAATTCTGGGAGTTGAAGTCCACGAGTCATAAAAGGGCCAAGGTTGCCTACCCCTGTGTTAGATGAACCAAACAATCTCACTTTTTTTTTTTAAAAAAAAAAGAAGCCTCTTTATTTCAAAATAACAACAACTAAGAAGAAAATAATAAAATATAAAGACCTCATTAAGCTAGGTTCAGCTCCTGATGGTTACACAAGAAAGACTATTCTGTGTTCTTAGAAAACGATCAAAACTGCCTGGTTCCTCACACAAGAACTGAGTGGCTTCATCTTTCTTATGTTTTTGAAAGTAGCCAAAGCCAAGTATTAAGAAAGAAAGTTCCTAAAATTAGCAGGGTCTTCCAACAATATTTTAGATCTTTTATTTTTTATACAGAGAGAGAGAGAGAGAGAGAGAGAGAGAGAAGAGAGACACTCAGAAAGAAACAGAGCCAAAGTCAGAGCGAAAGAAAAAGAGACTGAGAGAGAGAGAGAGGGGCGAGAAAAAGAGAGAGAGAAAGAGAGGGAAGGGGAAAGAAAGAGGAAGAGACTATGAGAGAGAGAGAGAGAGAGAAGAGAGAGAGACACAGAGAGAAGGAAACGGAAAGAAAGAGAAAAAGATAGAGAGACAGAGAAGAGAGAAAAAGAGAGAGAGAAAGAGAGGGAAGGGGAAAGAAAGAGGAAGAGACTATGAGAGAGAGAGAGACAGAGAAGAGAGAAAAGAAGACAGAGAGAGAGACAGAGAAAGAGGGAAACGGAAAGAAAAAGAAAAAACTGAGAGAGACAGAAAAGAGAGAAAAAGAGACAGAGATATACAGAAAAAAGAAACAAATAGAAAGAGAAAGAGAGGGAAAAGGAAAGAAAGAGGAAGAGACTGTGAGAGAAAAACAGAGAAGAGAGAGAGAGACAGACACAGAGAGAGAGAGAGAGAGAGAGAAAAGATAGACACTCAGAAAGAAACAGAGCCAAAGTCAGAGCGAAAGAGAAAGAGAAAGAAAAAGAGACTGAGAGAGAGAGAGAGAGAGAGAGAGAGGCGAGAAAAAGAAACAGAGAAAGAGAGGGAAAGGGAAAGAAAGAGGAAGAGACTATGAGAGAGAGACAGAGAAGAGAGAAAAGAAGACACAGAGAGAAGGAAACGGAAAGAAAGAGAAAAAGATAGAGAGACAGAGAAGAGAGAAAGAGAGAGAAAGAGAGAAAGAGAGGGAAGGGGAAAGAAAGAGGAAGAGACTATGAGAGAGAGAGAGAGAGAGAAGAGAGAGAAAAAGACAGAGAGAGAGAGAGGGAGGGGCGAGAAAAAGAGACAGAGAAAGAGAGGGAAGGGGAAAGAAAGAGGAAGAGACTATGAGAGAGAGAGACAGAGAAGAGAGAAAAGAAGACACAGAGAGAGACACAGAGAGAAGGAAACGGAAAGAAAGAGAAAAAAATAGAGAGACAGAGAGAGAGAAGAGAGAAAAAGAGAGAGAGAGAGGGAAGGGGAAAGAAAGAGGAAGAGACTATGAGAGAGAGAGAGAGACAGAGAAGAGAGAAAAGAAGACAGAGAGAGAGACAGAGAGAGGGAAACGGAAAGAAAAAGAAAAAACTGAGAGAGACAGAAAAGAGAGAAAAAGAGACAGAGATATACAGAAAAAAGAAACAAATAGAAAGAGAAAGAGAGGGAAAAGGAAAGAAAGAGGAAGAGACTGTGAGAGAAAAACAGAGAAGAGAGAAAGAGAGAGAGAGACAGACACAGACAGAGAGAGAGAGAGAGAGAGAGAGAGAGAAAAGATAGACAGAAAGAAACAGAGCCAAAGTCAGAGCGAAAGAGAAAGAGAAAGAAAAAGAGACTGAGAGAGAGAGAGAGAGAGGCGAGAAAAAGTAACAGAGAAAGAGAGGGAAAGGGAAAGAAAGAGGAAGAGACTATGAGAGAGAGACAGAGAAGAGAGAAAAGAAGACACAGAGAGAAGGAAACGGAAAGAAAGAGAAAAAGATAGAGAGACAGAGAAGAGAGAAAAAGAGAGAGAGAGAGAGGGAAGGGAAAAGAAAGAGGAAGAGACTATGAGAGAGAGAGAGAGAGAAAAGAGCGAAAAGAAGACAGAGAGAGACAGAGAAAGAGGGAAACGGAAAGAAAAAGAAAAAACAGACAGAAAAGAGAGAAAAAGAGACAGAGATATACAGAAAAAAAAGAAACAAATAGAAAGAGAAAGAGAGGGAAAAGGAAAGAAAGAGGAAGAGACTGTGAGAGAAAAAGAGAGAAGAGAGAAAGAGAGAGAGAGAGAAAGAGAAAAAGAAAGACATCCTAATTTATCATCCGAGATAATGAGGATATAATGGAGACATTGCTTTATCGTACCGCTTAACATTCAGGGAGATTCGTACAGAAAAAGGTAGCGGTTTAGTTAACCTGTTCTTAGGTCACCAAGTGAGCTGACAAGGTGAGCGTTAGCACTTTAACTTCAAATTCAGCTTGGAAAACATGGGTAAATACAATCGCAGACATGATACAAGAGCAAAGCTACACCACACAAAAAGAGGAATGGTGATCGATTGTAGCCTTCGAACTATTTTTAAAGATAGGCCCAGATTGGCAGAGTTTGCTTTTTATCTGTTCTTACATCGGGATTACCATTTTTTGAATAGAACATTGTGCATGGGTTTGGTTGTTGTTGTTGTTGTTTTTAAAAGAACAAATAACCTGTAACATTTAAACTGAACGTTATCTGTAACTTTCCCTTGTACGATCAACTTTTCCTAATCATTCACTCTTAAAATGCAACAATCCTCAAACCACAGTACTAAAATTAGTACAGGGTGATCGACCAGCTTTTCTCCCCTCTCCTCTCCACACCCCCCAATCCCCCCTGCAACTTTTTCTTTTTTTCTTTTTTAGGATAAAATATATTATCCAAATGTTTCAACAAAATTTACTGTTTCCATCAGCCAGGAAAAAAAAAAACTAAAAATAAAAGGCAGACACTGTGAAGTTTTCGGCTCCTCTAGGTTATTATTTCACTTTAATTAGTCTGTTTTTCGTTTCTTTTAATTGATTGACATATGTTTCCTTTTATATGGATCACTCCAGGAACACTTGAAATCAAGACTACACACATTTAATTACGAAATACACACACATGCTGTTCACCACCTACAGTCTCCTCAAAGTGCATTTATTTTTTTTAACTACATACAGTAATGTGTAGCTTCTTCAATTCCCTGAGATCTTCTGAAGATATCATACCTAAGGAATCTTCCTATTTCTATAGCCATAGTCCAGACAAATATTCAACAGGCCCATAAACCATTCTCAATTATTTGATTTAGGTAGTCACTTACAGGACAGTGAGTATCTCCTCAGAACATTAAAGGGAGTAGAGAGATGTGTGTCCTTGAATGTTTCAGAATAACAGAGTTGGAAGGAACTTTGGAGGTCATCTAGTCCAACCCCCTGCTCAGGCAGGAGACCCTATACCATTCCAGACAAATGGCTGTCCAATCTGTTCTTGAAAACCTCCAGTGATGGAGCACCCACAACTTCTGGAGGCAAGCTGTTCCATTGGTTAATTGTTCCAACTGTTAGGAAATTTCTCCTTAGTTCTAGGTTGAATCTCTCTTTGATAAGTTTCCATCTGCTACCTCTTGTCCTGCCCTCAAGTGTTTTGGAGGATAGGCTGACCCCCTCTTCTCTGTGAGAGCCCCTCAAATATTGGAAGATGCTATCATGTCACTCCTAGTCCTGCTCTTAATGTTTTGTTTCAGATACATCGTTTAGTACACTTCCAAAGCTTTACAGGTCTAATGCAGGTCTAAATTAAGTCATTCCTCCATGTAAATTAACAAATTTGGGTTACTGTAACATTCCCGTCCCTTCTTCAGAAATTTTCTTTATACAGCCAGGAGGTGTCCAACATTGGAGATGGTTTAGGAGGAAGATTGTTCAATTGAGAATGAAAGGGAGATTAGCCATGATGGATATTGTCCCACAGCTATACAGCAGAAATGAAGAAATATCTTAAAACCATAATTAAGCAAACTAACAGGCAGCACCATTGCTCTGAAGCCACTGCCTACATCTTCAAACTGGGTTAACTCATCTCTTGGTCTCCATAAAGGGCCTCACTTCACCCAATTTTAATTTTGAGTTTGGATTATCTTAATGAGAAGTCGACAAGCAAATAAACAAACCAACAACAATTCTGCTGGCACAAAATACACTCACCTCTAATGCCACCCATTCAATAAAGCCTTTGAATGACCTATAGTATCTATTGTTACTATACTATAACAAAATAAAATCTTTATATATTTACATATACAATCCAGAGCTTTGTTTTATGTGCAACTCAAATCAAAGTGTGGAAGGTACACACATTTTTGTGCACTGGGGTTTGCTAGAAGACAAACTCATTAGTTTACTTTTTGGAAAATGGATGTCCCAATGTGCTTACTCAGGCAGACTGGTATTTCTTTGAAAATTAAACTCCAATATTCTACTCTGCTCCCATCTGGGATCAAAGGAGATTTTTGATGCACTATAAAAATTGGGGGGAGGAGAAACATTGACCATTCATAGGATATCTAAAATCAATACATGCAAGATGTCCTTACATCCTTTTCCATACAGTCTTCAATTCATGAGGGACAAAGGAAGCAATTGTCACTTTTTTCCTGTAGCCTAACACCAGGAGGCAACTGTCACACAAGTTGGAAGAGCTACAATAATTCTTGGTACTGAAGGATCCTTAAGACTAGTATATGTATCTATTGGTCAAAAGCCAAACAAGCACATGGTTGTTTATAAGCTTATCAATGAAAAAAACAACAATTATCCCTCTTAACTCGATATCAAGAGGGTAGAGACAGAATTCAGGATAGATTTCATTTTATGCTCTATCTTTAAAAAAAAAGAAAAAAGAAAACCAGGGATAAAGCAAGCATTTAAAAATAAACAACCAGAGGTGATAACATAGTCCCATCTGTGTCTGAGCTTTTGTTTATATACAGTTTGATGGTGTTACCCATGGTTTCTGGGTAAATACCCCTAAATCTACAGGGTTTTTTTCTCGTGATATTTCTATCTAACCATCTCATCCACTGCTGTCCCCTTCTCCTTTCTCCTTCACTCTTTCCCAACATCAGGGTCTTTCCCAATGATTCTGTCTTCTCATTAGGTGGCCGAAGTATTTGACCTACCGCTTCATCCTCTGTCCTTTCAAAGGACAATCAGGGTTAATTTCCTTCGTGACTAATTGATTTGATCTAAGGAACTTTCCACAGTCTTCTCCAGACCAATCATCAGAGTAGAGGGTACATTTATGCGACTGAAGTTGCAGGAAGTCCTTAACAACAGTTTTCTGCTGTTCACCGAGACATTTGTTAAATGAATTTTGCCCCAAAGGGGATCACATGACCCCGGGACACTGCAACTGTCATAAATACGAGTCAGTTGCCAAGTGTCCGAATTTTGATTATGTGATCACGGGGACTTGCTGCAACGGTTGTAAGTGTGAAAAATGGCCATGTCCCTTTTTTTTTCAGTGCCATTGTAACTTTCGATGGTTATTCAATAAACTCCTGTTAAGTCGAGAACTACCTTAGTTTTATAAGCAGCAGTAATGAGAGATCTCCTGAGAAATAGAATTCAACATCTCTGATAAACAAGGGTATAAGTGTCCCAGAGAAATAACTGATGTTTATGGAGAAAAATAAGACTGGTGCCAAATTAAGATAACCACTTCAGATAGTCACCATGTTGCTTCCTTAACGTTACAGCAACATAATTAATTGCCGAACTTGACAATGTTCTTAAGATGCAATTTTATTTAGCCCTACTCCAAAATTATCTTCATATTAGCGAGATGTTCCATGTGAATCATCTCGTTCTGTTAGGAAAAAAAAGAAAATAAAGGCTAATCAACCCAATTGGAAAAGTTGATAAATCTACCTGGAGTTAATTAATTGAAATCTGTTCACGACAAGGAAAAAAAAAAGAACCAAAGAGAGCTGTCTCATCTCTCAGACTGGGAGAAGTCAACCAGCTCCAAATTTAATTTGAACTATCTAAATATTTAGCACATACTGGCAAAACAAGATAAAAAGTAAAAACAAAAATGGAAACGGAAGCCTCTTGGCTTACTCTGCCTGCTACTCAGTGCATCAGCTACAGCTGCATTGTGTTTATGATACGATTATCTTATAGACAGAGAGAGTGTTCTCTTGTTATCTACACAGCCAGTTTGAACTTTTTTTTTTTTTTTTTTACAACCTGTGATGTGTCTACTGCCAGGGCATTTGAAATCAGCCTTTTAAATAAAATAAAATAAAATAACTTTTTTGTTTTTGCAATAAATAATCCAGATGTATATTGAACGATATTGAAGAAGTTAATGAATTCATTGATGCTTTTGAAGACCATTTGGCCATTTTGCTTTTCAAATGCGAGTATTTGTTTTTAACATTAGATGATGACAATGACTACAATGAGCCACTCCATGAAGGAGATGGACAGTTGCTAAATATGATGTAAAAAAGATAAAGGATTCCTTGTCCAGTCCTGTCCGAATTTAGGGCCTGATATTCATCTCCTTTTCTTGTCCAAGAGAGCCAGCGTTGTCCGAAGACAATTTCCGTGGTCATGTGGCCAGCACAGCTATATGCCAAAGGCGCACGGAACGTTGTTACCTTCCCAATGAAGTGGTACCTATTTATCTACTTGCATTTGCATGCTTTCAAGTGGTACCTATTTATCTACTTGAATTCGCATGCTTTCAAGTAGT